>NCQV01051352.1:0-12811 GCA_002740545.1 Lophocereus schottii | reverse complement strand
CTCTCCTTTTTTAATGAGTAATCAAAAGGTATAAAGGACACAAAGGGTGTGTCACTTCCCGTATGAAAGGGACAGTCATCACAAACACTTCAAACCCTCAAGCTCTCATGCCTAACATTACCTAGAACATCCAAAATGTTGCATTTTTGTCACAACTAAGTGCTTGACTCCAACTATACTAAAGTTCTCAAGGAGTAGAGCTTGACATCTTTAATGGACATCATTCAATGATTACTTAACTACTAAGTCAGCATCAGATAGCCATTGCTGTTTTATGTTAAGAATCGGGTATGAATAAAAGTGAGTTTTGGAAAGGGTCTCCATCACTCACATTAAAAAGCAAATGGAAGCTCTCAATTGTAACATATGTTGCTGCAAAGGCAATTCACCATGTCATCTCCTCGTTAAACAATGATCCTACGCATTAATTGTTCCTCATTGTGTTTCACTAATTACTTGCATAATGCCAACACCCACTCTAATTGCTATATAGCACATTCTAAGGATGCAACCGTACAAGATCTCATAGTTAGACCTCAATCTGCAATTATGACAGAATCTTGCACAAAACCGTGTCACTTTTGAGCTTCCAAGAATATTATAATACCAATTAATTTTTGGGTACTACCCATTCTAAAGTTTTTAAGGATCTTTATGCAAAGTTCCATACAGAATTCAAAATAAGTTTTTCAACTAACACTTGCTCAAGACACTGTTGCAATACATGTGTGTCCGCCCTTAGCTAGAACCAATCTGCACCTTAAACCACACCATGAAAGGGTCCATTAAAAACCATGATGGCGGACTGCCCCAACATAAGTTGAATCCATCTAAGAACACACCAGGAAAAGGGATAGACTAGCCATTACATTCCTCCACTAGATAATTCCAAAAATAAAGCTCAGAAACCTTACTGGGTGCCCACTATTGTGGTGACTCCGACATGGTATCAAATAAACATTCCTTCCACAATGAAGTGTAGCTTGGCATTACATGACATATTAGAGATGTTTGTCCAAAGCTTGTACCTTGATTCAATTTCAAATAAGCACAAAAGAGTATCCGATATTGGAAGTCTTCAGGGTTAAAACCTTCAACTTTACCCAGGACTCCCAGCTTTTCTAGAGCAAAAACATTGTTGGGATCTTATTCATAAGTGCCAATCAATAGGTCTAAAGAATTAAGCACGACATACTGCAGTAAGTGGTAGTAGCAGTCTAGCAGATATAAGTACTTCTGGGGGAGCATGCCTTAAGAAAGAAAAACTCAATCTCAATGTTCCATTTTTTATCGAATTCAGAAAATAAAAACAAAGGCCTTTCCCCTGAATGAAACCTCAGCAACACAGGAAAAATATAATATTAAAATCATAAAGACCTATATCAAGAATGTCATCTTTTCATATGTTTGTATTAGACGTCCTACTCACCGGAAGAAACAAAGAGGAGGACAATAAGAACCTCGCAGACTACTACCCGTTTTAAAACCTTCCATGAATGCACACAATCAGTCGTATCAAACAACCAAGTGCAACATAGGTCTGATCATTCTTTTATCCCCTAACTAAGTATACACATTACTAGGGAACGTTTCCATTATTAGCAGCCATGACAGTGCCTTTCCCTTGCACTGCCCTAAAATTAAAATACGTTGGCTCTTCGTACATGTGAGTCTCACAAGTGAAACTCCTCCAATTCCTACTCAACCAATACGAAACCAATTTCAAAAACCCATTCACTGCAATCTATGAATTTTACACTAGAATAAGCTTTTAGCAACACTTTCAACTCCAGCATGTCGAAGAAGATTAAGTTAGTGAGTCTGACATAACCTTTGGGAGATTTGAGTCAGCGACAGACACACAAACTCTCCTCTCTCCCTCTCTCTCTCTGTGGAGAAATATAGTGGGATGGGCACGTAAAGGGTGACTTCTCAAAACTTTTGGTTGAATAATGATTCATTCAAACTGCTAACATCTGCTACAGGGTAACTGCCGCTTCTCAAGCCCCTGACTAGTGTTTCTACCAGTAACAACAAAAGCTGCAAAAATATGAGCATAATGCAAGAAACACCAAAGAGTCAGCAGGCTTTGATGGTGACTTTCATTCAGACACTAAAGCTTATCCCCAATTATTTATTAGTCACCCCTCCTCAAATTATGACGGCATGTCCAAATAACTGATTGGTCAGCCCAAAGCTTCAAGAAGCCACCCCTAATAGAATTTCTCATGGCATCTCGTGTAAGACTATCCCACCCAAATATTATATATTATAAGTGTCTACTCATGAAGAAAAGATGTTCTCTTGTACCTTTATGCGATAAAGCGGAGCAGTAAATCCTTCATTGAACACAAAAGAGTCATCGTCCTCCACATCTCTGCCTTTAGGTAACTGCATGGTTAGAAACAATCATAACCGTCAGAAACACTATTTCATACTTGAGAACCACAAGACAAACCTTATTAAAGATGGGATCAATAGCACTCCAGTACCTTCTGAAGGACCCGAACTTTACCACATGCAAGGGACTGCAGAGTTCTCCGCAATTCTTTATCCTCAATTCCAGTGGCATCCTTAATATCTTGGAAGCTGAGCTTGTCAGCATCATTGAATAACATCAAAACTACAGCCTGGAGCAGACAAGGCATCACATTGGTAGCAGAATAATTTTAAAAATCAAATTAAAAAACTTTCAAGAATCAACCCTACACAAATTACACAAGGAAGACACCAACCTGAAACAGCGAAACCGCAAGCTCCTTTTTACCTTTCGGGAAGTCTGCTTTTAAAACACAGTGACCCAGTGAATTTTGCCACATAAGACGTCTGCCGCTGTATTTACTAAGATAGAACTCTTTAAATATGTCCTGCACAACAAACAATATCAGAGGACAAACATAAATAAACTCAAGCATAGAACCATGCTCCTTGGCTTTTGCCTAACCTGGTACACATTCAGCTCATGTGGAAGCCGAACATCCATTGGCGGGTATGTTGGCCAGTACCTGCAACCAAGAAAGGAAACAACTGTCCAATGTCACAACCCACTTGAAACATGGAGTTAAAAATGAAACATGAAACACAATTGAAAATAGCTACATCCTGATCTGGACATAATGAAAGAATTTGAGATTACCCTGTTGTTAATACATGGACACTCATCTCAATTCCTGAAGGAAGCTTTGTCCTAGCTTGTGATGACTGCTTGAAAGACTCATTGATTTCTTTTGATAATTCAATATCCTGCAAATACAATATCGACATAAGTTTCTTCAAAGATATGATTGTACAACTAGAGTAAACAGTAGATGGTAATCCTATAAACTCAAATATAAATACAGATGTTCGACCACTTCGTGTCACAACAGAACTCATGCGCCTCAATTCCACACTCAAATGAACGTGGGATTAACCTTCCATCGCATCATATCCAAGCTCCATTTTAGAATAGGCGATCCTTTCAAAATTGTCATCACCATCATTGGCCATAAGCACCTTTCTTTCCAGAGAACATCTGTCCTCTGTAGCATATCTCGAAAGCAAATTTGTGCTAACAGCTTCATTCATCTCACAGGAATGCCCAGATGTCCTTGCTTAGGATGCAAATCCATTTGACCCAACAGAAACCATTAACAGGTTCATTCTAGAACCAACGGAAGTCTCTCATATAATTTTCTGCCAATAACTAGTAATACAAGCTAGAATTGCAAACAATGACGTGATGAAAGGCTCCACACTGTGCCTTCTGATAAGGTTAACCTACCCTCTTTAGATGAAAGCTTTGATTTCCACCCCGCTAATCGCTCACTGAGCCTTCCGACAACCAGTTCCCAAATGGCTTTGCACTTATGTGAAGTGCCCAGAGGAAGATCCAATAAGAAAATGGAAAATTTTCAACCTCACAAAGTCACAATCAAATAAATGAGGCAAGAAATGAGTCTTACAAACCTCACCAATAGCGATGAGAATCTTTTATAATAGCTTCACTTTAAACCCTAAATATAGTTTCAATACAAAAGAATACGCTAGGTAACCCAACTTACTCGTGCAAGGTTTACAAAAACATCAAAAGCGTCGCCCGCAAAAAGCAAATGGGAAATTAACAAACCATTCAGACTCAGTAATCTGAAAAGCTTGCAAGAAACCTATGCTAATTGCTCTACTCGCAAATCTATTCAGGGTCTCCATCACCAGAATAAGTAACAAGGGAAAAGATCACCATAATGCAACCTTCTCAAACTTGGAAAGAAACTCACACCTTCACCATTGATCAAAGCCAAATAGCAGACAGTAGAGATACAAAATAACACCAGTTACCTCCATTTGCTCGCAAAGCCCATTTATTCGAGAAAAGCCAGGGGAATTCCTAAGAAATCTGATCATAAGCATTCTCAATATCAAGCACACAAAGAACTTCTAGTTGATCAGCTTTGAGATGTGAGTTGACACAGTCAACAGCAATTACAGACGTATCCAAGATTTGACACCCATGAATGAAAGCATGTTGGATGGCCAACTTTACCGAAGATTTCCCTCAACCTCAATGTAGCTTTGGCCAAAATTATCTACACACTCCCGAGAAGATAATGAGCCTAAACTTTTATTGATCATCTTCCTAAACACTTTATGGACCAGACAATAAATTTAGCATTTAAGCTTCTCGCAAAAACACCTTTTGAATCACTACTTTAGGAAGCAAATCATAATCAATTTATACATTTACACATGCTTATCAAAAAATTGTGTATATACATTTATACAGGTACTATAGCAAGAAATAGGCTAAACAACTCTCTTGCGACGATCAACCTAAGGAATTACCGAAATTACTGTTTTATTCACCAGCATTGGCACTCTACCACTGTCAAAGAAGTTCTATATTACCTCCACAATATCCCTACCAACTAAAGGCCAAGCACCCATAAAAATAAAAAATTAAAAATTAAAAAAAACCCACTTGAGCAGTGATCTCATAATTTAAAAAGCCTTTATGACGTTTTTAATTCCTTCCTTCTTTCTTGAGCTTATAAGTTATAATTAAGGTTCCAGACTACTAGATCCAACGCATTGAATGTTCTCAAGATAGACCCACCTCAGTTAAGTACTATCAGTTACATAAGCAGATTCAGAATAACCCAACAGAAGAATGATTGCCTTGACCATGTGCATCTGAGACTGTTTTAAGCAGATCTCTCACAAAACTTGGGATCATCAAGGTTTAATGTAATTGACAACAATTATAGTGCACCAAAATCTGATAATGGGAATTGGGAAAGCAGTGATTCAAAAATCAAGCACAAATTCCATAATGATACAAAATTTCCAAGATCATATTGAATATAAACCGTGGCAATCAGGATATTTTTACTATCTTAAAATATTTTACTAGGGAAAGACCCATACCTTGAACATTCCTTCAAGTTTATTAGTGAACTGACTACCGCACTCAGTTTTAAGCTGAAATGTCCAAACAGAATTCACCAAATGATCAGAGAGAGAGAGAGAGAGAGAGAGAGAGAGAACATATACTGCAACAATGGGATTCTATTTGTGAAGTTACCTTCGAGATCATGGACTTCTCAGCGTCAATAGAAGCACTCTTTCCCAACAATAGTCTCTTTGCAAGATCTTTTTTGTAGAATGCTTCAAACACATCCTTGCCCTATCAATAGAAATAGCAGAAAGAATGTCACAATGGCCCTTCCATGGCATGGAAGACAAAAAAGTGCATAGAACCATGCAAAGGTAAAAGCATTGGGCCACAGATATATTGTGGCGGCAGTCACTGGGAAAGGACATTACCTGTATGAATCGGAATAAGACCAAAACTTTATCAAGGGTTCCCTCCAATTCCTCCTCAGATGTCCCCTTATTTCCAGCACGGAGTTTCTCATCCAGAAACTTTGCAATGAGCTCAGCAGGACGATTCTATTAAAATGAGCAAACTTTGGAGTTTAGCCATTTAAGCAGAGCTACTCAATTCAAGCGAATATAAACCACCAACCAATTGTAAAGAATTTGCTATCGGTAAAGACAAAGTCCCATAAATTCACTAGTGGATAGCACATGCAAATCCATGTATGAGGGAAACAAAGTGATACTATGTGTAAGATTCTTCTATTCCATCAGGGACTAAATTCACTAGTGGATAGCACATGCACATCCATGTAAGAGAGAAAACAAATTGATAATATGTTAAGATTCCTCTGTTCCATCAGGGACTAACAAGTAACAACTCGGTATCTAAGCTCTAAGCCACCAACAAAGTAACAAACTAATCGCTGCAAGAATCTAGAATGGATACCACAAAAGAATTCTCACTACCCTTCCCCAGAGAAACTTTAATCTTTGCGAGGGATAAGCCCAAGTAAATTAAAGGAGTAGCTAGTCCACTTTTGGTTTTCTTCTTGCTGGGTAAAACCAGTAAGGCAGACACCAAGTATTCCTTAGCAGAAATATCTCAATAAAATGCTTACCTGTCGAAGATTAATAAGGTACTCAAATGAATCCTTAATAGTGTTGCAAAAGGACTCGTTCTTCAAGAAACTTTCTTCCCATATTCTGTCCAGGGTCGCCTTGAACTCCAAGAGACAAGAAACCATATCCTTGTCTTTCTCTTCATCCATAACAATTGCCTGGCCAGATTTTCTGATGTACGAGCTGAGTGCCTGTCTCAATGACTCAAGGGCATTAACCCTGGAAAACAAATTGTACATCCTCTTAAGGTCCTCAATACGACTTCCATCCATTAGCATCATAAAACCCTGCCTCAGACAGAGAACAAATCAACACGGATAGAAGTGCAGAAAACTGGAGAGAATAGCTAACAGTATCAGAGAAGTCTAACCTTGTCCAGTATCGCAGAAATATGACGCTCAAGAAGCTGCTTCTCAGCTGTTGAGATGAGTGGTTTTCTAGTGCTTGCATCCAAGCACAGTAGGCATCTTTCCTGCTCTTCATGCAACCTCATCTGCAATCAAGCATCAATTTTCAGATTTTCAACATAGAAAGGATCCTAAATTTCAGAGGGATCATGAGCAGCCAAATTTAATATGTAGACAACTTCACAACATGGAATCAGATTGAGGCCATGCCACGACATGAATCCATTACATTAAGGAATTGCAGCTCATCCATAGTTCAAATTGTTCAATACAAGTCAGGCAAACATACTGTTGGGTTTGAAATCATGAAGTAATGCCAACCATCCTGACTGGCCATCATTTTACCACATTGACCTTTATACTCCGCTACTAAAGCATGACACAACAAAATGCCTAGATTTTCCTCATTCAAAAAAAAAAATGCCTAGATTTTACATATTATGACTTTTCAGCTCTAAGATTTTGGCCGTCATAAATATTTGGACCTCTGTTTTCCTTTAAAGCGATGGAACGCAATGCCCCCAGTAATTTCCAGCACCTGTTCAAAATCATTTGTACCATAGTTCTGACAATGAATTTTCAATTAATTAACTCCTGCCATGATGTTTACGAGAGGTTGTTCAGCAACTAAGTGGCATTACAAAAATTATGAACATAAGCGAAAAAAATATTAAAAGAAAGAAAACCATCAAACTGGAAATGCTAAAAGCAAGTACATACTTCCACATGCTTCAAATAGTCAGGTACATCAGACTGCTGCATGTATTTGACACCTTCAGCAGCATAAAATTCCTCAGTGCAAATAAGGAATGGTTTCTCAAAGCTTTCTTGGTATATCCCTAAAGCCGTGAACATCTTCAAAAGATGATTTAGAAGAGTCCTATCAACAGCTTCACCTAATCTGAAAGGACCATTCAAAAAACCAGAAAAATTAAAAAACTGTAAAATGACTTTGCCAGAATTAGGTTATCCATTGGAATTCATATAAAAAAATATATGCATGTTCTAAAGCAGTGTTACTGGCAACCAACCCAGACACACTTAGAAAAGAGAAATAGAAAAACACAAACCAACCAACAAGCAAGCCCCAAAAAAAAAAAATGAAAACAAAAACCCAAAAAAGGGAAAAGCTTTAACAAAAGGCCAACATAAATCTTAAATAGAAAAGTATTAGAAGTATTAAAGAAAGCTAAAATTTTCAAAGAAAGCCAAAAAACATAATGTAAAGGATCGAACTGTGTCCTCTTCATTGAAAAAGATTCCATTTTCTACAATGCAACAGTACCATTCCCAGATATAACAATAATGTTTTCCCTGAGGCTATAGTATCCACTTCACAAGCAACCAGAGAAGCCAATATAGGGAATTTTCCAAAACAAAGTCAACAAAACCTCATTTGACTACCAAGTACACCTATACTAGGCAATAATTGCCTTTCAAATCTACAATCCAATGGGAAAGTAGTCCAGTTGTTAGCATAAGGTAGCATACACCTAATCCCAAGCAGTTAAGTACCATTCTTAGGTATTGTTTCAGCACAATCCATAGAACAAATGTGAAAAGCTTTTAAATCAGCACCTCTTGAATAAATTAAGATGGATCAAAAATCTCATTCAGTACTTAAAGGCCACTCCACACACCGACAAAAACAGCAGAAAAAGATAATTATCTGGAATCGTTAACTAATGACACATTCTAAGATTACCGTTCCTTCTCAATCATCCTCAAGAGGCCAGTCACAGTTTTATGTTCGACTTCAGGGCATAAGGAAAGATGTTTGCGGAAAAGCTGCAATCCCATGTCCCACAATGACTTCATATTTGGTGTCTGTTTCACATACGTTCTGTCAAGATATAATGCTATGCCACGTATCATTAGCATTTGATCGCAAAGGTCCTGCCAGCATTTCTCAACAAGTGACAGAAAAACAACCAGATCAGGGCTTTGGCCCACCAAAGAGCGCAGTACTGTTGAAATATGTTCTTCACACTCCTTTTCAATCCGCTGATACAGACTTCCCCCCATCTTGTGCAGGCAAAGATCATTGACAGCCTGATAACAGTGCAGCCTCACACTATAAGTTCGACAACAAAGAGCAAGTTGTTTTGTTTCTTCCTTCTTCCAGAAGGCTAAGGAATTGTTACCAAGGTTTACCTGATAAAGTTTCTCCAGGTCGCATGAAACTGGTTGCTTCAAGAATATAGCATTGATAGCTGATTTTAAGGTCGCCCAAGTATCTTCCTCAAAGTTGGGGGGTAGTGTGGGTTTAGCTGTGGTAGAATTAACAATGAGACAAACGAAACATTAGAATTCTGTATCAGTGGGTAAATAAGTTCCTGGATTCCAAATAATCCAAACAAATGTCCAATTTATCATATGCCAGACCCTTAACCGATTTAAGAGAGTCTGACATTGAAGTAATTTTGATATAGAAGAAGTTTGATATTCTGTTCCATAAACTTCACCTCCATCACAGATTATAACCTATGGAAGGCACTATCAAGTAAGATTTTCTGCAATTTGTATTGCAATACCTTTTTTGATAAACAAAAGAATTACCATTATTAGCTAAACCAATGAGAATGCCAACATCCCACGAGACAACAAGGAGTCTAACTACAACAAATAAAAGGGTATCAACAAAAATTGGCAAGTACAAATGAATAAGGGTAAAGATTTCCACTTATCCGAAATATCCAATGTCTTGATCCGTCTATCCTTAATATCCTCAGCACACACCCCTCACCACGGCAGAGTGCAGACTCCTAAATTTCTCTCCCTCCAAATAATCGAAAATGGTATCACCTTAATGAGTCAATGACCATAATACAAAGCCATATAGGCAACTTCATTGAACAGAAAACCATGTTCCCAAAATAACCAACCATACTTCTACATCAAAGCTTTCTAAACTCCTCATTACAGCAACACACTACAAATAAAAAGGAAAACAATTGTAAGGTCTTCCATATGGTTGACACCACAATTTCAGAACCAGACCTAAAGCAGCATCAGTGACACATGTGAGGTGATTTGAACATCAAGAATTATAAGCTGAAGCAAACAGTCAGAAACTGAAATCCTGAATTACCCTAGTTTCTGACGGGGTTAAAGCCCCACTTGAGCTCATGAAATAGGTGTCTCAACATTTTATGCATTTGGGGGGATGAGGATTTTTGTTGTTCTTTTCATACAATGATTTGCGGATAGCATCTGTTTTCAGTGGTAATTAACATCCGCACAGGATGCTTCTTTAGCAACCATTCCTATCGGATTCTTTAATTTATATGAAGAAACATGATACTACTTTTCCTTATCAAAGGGGGGAGAAGATACCCTAGCTCATCCCATAGGACTGAGATAATGATATATAATCGAGCCTAATATGCAAGAATAAATAACCTCAATATCGCAATACCCCTACCATATCAACAACCATGTATTATTACTCGATCACACAATGTTTTGAACATATTGCAAGCACAATAAACGTAACATATGATAAGAAAAATTCACATTTGTAGTCAAAAATTTTCCAAGAAAGAATGAAAGATCACATTCTAAATATGTTGGAAAATGATATTGGAATATGATAGAACAGCATGAGACATGAAGAAAGAATATCCAGCTTCTCCACTTCCTAAGCAAGTGAGGCAACCATCCAACACCGGGATAACATAGTTTCACCTGTGACCACTATTGCAGCACAAGTTACGAAGCCGTGAAGGTAGCTTCTTACTCCACCACAGCTTGCAGCTGCTGAATGAAAATTGACCAATTTCAAGAACTAATCCTGAAAACCACAATTCATGACATTCTAATCGAACTCAAACAAGCCAACACTTCCCATACTCCATAAAGTAATGTCAGATCACCTTAGTATGTACAGCTTCAATTTAGACTGTTAAGGGTTGATACATAACAGCTCCTGATGCGCATTGTGAAAGAAATCAAGCTCAAAATTCCCGCACATAAACATTAACAAGCCCATAGCATTGTAGGTTCATTTGATTAAACGGTTGTGGGTCAAATAGCAAAATAAATCAGGCACTGGCCACGGCAGAGAACACTCCATGACCACGAGCCCTGCTCCATGAACAAGCCATATCTCTACCTGAACTCAGGAAGCACTTCCAACAAAACCCACAAATCTGCCGACTGAGTTACACAACTAAAAGGAGTTCCATAAAATTACAAAAACACAACTTTCACTCTCACGGTTAAATTATACACTCTAGAGCTACGATTCCGACATAAATCACATCAATCACAGAAGCCAAAGCTCTAAAAAGGAAAAGCATTGAACTTCCAAAAACCCTAATTTGTGGATACCAAATTAGAAACTGCAAAGCGAGCAAAACAAACCTTTCACCAACTTAATAACTAGCTTCTTGGTTGTAGGATTAGGAGGGGTGGCCTTCTTCCGGGACAAATTAGCAGTGACCCCGGCGGTGATCGGAGCACGGGAATTCTCGTTGTGGGGTTTGAGGTGGTCGTCGACGATCATGGCGGAAGGGTCGACATCGACGTCTTCAGAGTCGTGGTTCTGATCGGCGGCATTGAAGCCGTTCTTGGAGTCAAGAGACTGAGACTTGGGCTTCTTCATCGGCGGCGAAAAGGGTGGAGCGGCGGAGGAGACGGAGGAGCTGGCGGCGAGGCTGCTGCTTGAGGAGGCTGGGCGTTTGTTGTTGTGGAAAGACATGAAATGAGGGGCTGCTCAGTTGAGGGACATGGTAGGAGAGAGAAGTAGGATCAGGAAAGCCACAGAAGAACAAGAGGAAGAAGAAGATGGAGAAAAAAGGTTCTTTTTTTTTTTTTTTCCAAGTCCTACGATACGATGTGGAGAATGACAGAGAGAGCTCTAGCGTTTCTCAGTCATTTTGATTTTTACCTCAGTCGCTGTTTCGTTTCTTTCCACTGGCAAGGCCCAAAGCCTATCGTACTTTCAGAAGTTTGATTCCCGACACTGTGCGCAGTTAATCAAATGTACAAATTTATTTATTTGGTACCAGCTAAGACACGTGCATTATCTTATGATTTAATTATTGAATAAGTAACTAGTACTTTAAAATTATATTATTGAATAATTATTAGATCGATATTAATAAATTGATAAAAAAATGATGATAATTTTAATCTAACTTAAAAGAATGGGGCGTAAGCAGCGAAAATATTATCATTATTATATATATTTTTTTCCGTTGAGTCATTTTTTTATAAAAGAAGTTTCAAGCACACAAGTTTTTTTGAGTATGTACCCGAGCATTCTATCACATTTTACTTTTTAAATAATAAAATGGATATTTTAAAATAACATTACATTATTATTAACGCCAACTCTCTATAACCTTCACAGAAAAATTACTTGTTATTTCTAAATTGTCTTAAAAATTTACATGTAACTGGGTGCGTGCGTATATACATACCTACATACCTATATATATACACATATATACACATAACTGTGTGTGTGTGTGTGTGTATATATATACACACACACACACACACACACACACATATATATATATGTAAATACATACATATATATCTACACACACACACATATATATACTATGCATGTGCACATATACATATATATATGTAGATATATATGTATGTGTGTGTGTGTGTGTGTGTCTATAGATGTATGTGTGTGTGTGTGTGTGTGTATATATATATATGCATACATATATATGTATGTATATATACATATATATATATATATATATATATATATATATATATATATATGTCTGTATATATATATATACACACACACACACATATGCATGTATGTATATATACATACATATATATATTTTACATTCTCTAGCCTTCATTTATTTTGTTGTGTGTGATCCTGTTCCCCTGGTAATATTATTGAAATGTCAACAAGGAAATACAAATGCTAGAGAACTTACACAAAT
>NCQV01051337.1:1465-16790 GCA_002740545.1 Lophocereus schottii | reverse complement strand
TGACGGAATTTGAAAAGATTAGATGAACATATGGATTTATAAAATATTTAGGCCATGAACAAGGTGACAAGTAATGATTAAAATACTTCAGAAGGCTTATAAATAAATGTTTTGATTATGTGATATTAGTGATGAAATAAAGGTAAGGGTGAGGGGAGGATGAAATCAAATATAAGATGTGCGTCATAAGTTAAGGAAGGAAGATATTGGCTTAAACAAAGAAGGGGTGTAGTTCCATGTGTAAATAAGGTTTTATGAAATGCTTAGCTACTTCATGGCAAGTTACTTGAATGAAGGGAGTTGACTTATTGATTTCAACACTAAAGGGAAGTGATTATGACTCCGTTTAAGCAAGCTGCAAAATTTGACCATTGGTTGAATGTTCAAATTGTGGGAACCCATACGTCCATGAGAAAAGGTTTAAAATTAATTTGTGGAGGCAAATCATAATCATAGGATCAAAGTAATGAGTTTGAGTTATTGATTTAGGCTAAGATCGGAGGTTGAGTTATTTAGGTGATTAATTAAAAGTCATGAGTCAAATAGTCAGAATTGTCTGGGTAAATTTTGCTATCAAAACCTAAACTTATGCTAGCAATCTTCCCCTTAATCGCAGAATCATACTAAAGGCACCAAAAATTTTGTAAGGATCAACGTGATTGAGAGGATCCGTCGAAGGTACGTTATTGCTCCTAACCTTCGAAGACATTTAAATTTTCACTAATTAACATTGGAAAGTTTTATTTGGCCATTGGAATCCTTTTGGACTGATTTCAGTGTTCATGCGTCAATGACCTATGATCAAGGTTCATTCTTCATATTATCTGCTAGCAGAATTCAATGGTTGGGACCTTCTCGTTAAACGGGAAATTTATAATTCATTGTTGTTAATATCATGGCTACATTTCATAGATATGGGTCCTAATCCAAACCGAAGAGACTCTTAATAATCCTTTATTTAAACCAATGCTCCTCAAATGTTGTTTGCAAAGAACTGATTAAATATTGCGCGCACACTCACTATCTCCATGTGTAATGTATTTAATTGTACTTGGGTAGCATACCGAGCTCTTGCTTATTTGTCTACTATTTTTTTGTTTTGTTAATTATTTTTTAAGGAAGGAGAAACCGGTTGTGGCTAGGTAGGCAGCAACAGAGACTGAGGGCCTCAGGGAGGTGGGCCACAGTAGCAAGCATCAACTATCTTTCTGCGTTATTTTTTGAGGCTCGTGAATCCATATGTAGTCTAAATCTCATTCTGGTTAAGGCTAACCCTCATGGGGGTGCCTATGTTGTTGGTTTGAACTAAGGCCCATGTATTGTGAATGTTGTTTTATAACCAATAGATATTTCCATCCAGTTGATTTAAATGTATACATGTAGCCCGTCCCTTACGGGACAACGGTATTGCCCTAAGCTTGGTAACATTTTCGTTGACCCAGGTAGTGTAAGTGTACGTAATTAAGAGAAAGTTAAGCTGAGGTGTTGCAACATTTCAAATAAAGGCTGCACTTATGTGGATCATCAATGATTTCTCGACATAAGGGATGCTATTTGGGTGGAGCACCAATGAGCAATTTGCTTGTCTAGTATGTCTAAAATAACAAAAGGGTTTGAGGCTCAGAAATGGAGGTAGATTCTCATGGTTTGATTATCATAGGTTTGTCTTACCAAGGACTCATGCATTTAGAAGAAATAGAGCTTCATTTAGAAAAGGCAGAACTGTTACGGGGGTCTTCCTCACCTCCTTTTTGGGGAATGTCTTTATGATGAGGTGGAACACTACCCAATGGTAACTACCAACGGTGACTTCCAAAATACTAGGATTTAAGGAAAATGAGAATAACTGGATGAAGAAGAGCATATTCTGGGAGTTGCCTTACTGGCAACATCAGTTGCTCCGCCATAACTTGGATGTGATGCACATAGAAAAAAATTCTTTGTAAACATCATTAACACTATTATGGATGTTCTTGGAAAAACAAAGGACAATGTCAAATTGAAAATTAGATGTCGCAGATATATGTGGTGGGGAAGAATTACATTTGCAAGCAGGCCTAAGCAGCAACATGGTTAAATCGAAAACGAAGTTCATTCTTGCTATAGATAAAAGAAGAGAGTTATGTTAATGGGTAAAGGGACTTAACTTGCCTAATGGATACTGTTCTAATTTAAGGAATATTATGGGCCCCAATGATGCAAAGTTCAAGAATATGAAAGGTCATGATTGCCTTGTGTTTATAGGGAGTCTATCACCAATTGCATTTGGTGCTCTCCCAGATAATGTGTTAAAACCTCTCATTGAAATAAGTTAGTTTTTTAGGAACTTGTACTCCACAACATGGAAAGAGAATGTGCTTGAGGACATGCATTAGAACATTGCTATTACTCTCTGTGAGTTGGAGACAATATTTCCTCGAGGATTCTTAAATGTAATGGAGCACTTATCGGCACACTTGGCAGAAGAAGCACTACTTGGTGATTCTATGCGGTATCGATGGATGTGTCCTTTTGAGAGGTAAAATAGATTATATTAGATGAAGGGGATTTAAACAACTAAACTATGCAATGACTTACAAGTCATTGGTTAATTTTATTTTGTTAGATACTTCGGTCGTTTAAAGAAAAAGATTAAACAACAAGCATATTCTAAAGGTTCAATTACAGAACCTTACTTATAAGCTGAAAGGATGTTTTTTTGCTTCCTATTACTTCGGCTCTAATGTGCCCTCTATGCGCAATAGATGTCGAAGAAATGAGGATGTTGATGAACATAATAACCATACCCCAACTCTATCTGTGCTTGAGCCACAAGGAACTACTACTAGGAAGGAAAGATCAAAGTATCTCACAAATGCTGAACATCTTCACGTACTATTAAATTGCGATGAAGTTAAGCCTTATATTGGGTGAGTGCTACCTTTTAACAACATAAGTTACATTGAGTATGTGCTTGAAAAAAATTGTGAATTTACATTGAGTACAAAATGTCGCATAACTTTCACAAAACAAATCCAAACTGCACATCCCAATGTGTAGTGATGTCGATGTTGACACCATCATTAAAACTCATTTTACAGAGTGGTTTAGTTAAAATGTAAGTAATTGAACTTAGTCACTTCAAACTATTTGGACACCATTAGATGCATTGTATTAACACAAACCACATCCTTTGTCGCCATAGGTCCATTATATTCAACTATTTGACAGTCACAAATATTGGTGCTTGACAAAATTGGCTGCGAAGCCTAATAGACATGTGTTAACGTGGACTGCATATAGAGTTAATGGATTCAAATTCCACACAGAAGCATGCAGTGTTGGAAAGAAAATGTACAATTATGATGTTGGTGTATGTGGGGCTGGGGAAGGAAATATCGAAAATGACTATTGTGGCGTACTTAAAGATATCATCGAAATCACGTTTGTAGGTGCACCAATTAAAAGAAAATGTGTGTTATTTAGTTATGAGTGGTTTGATCCCACATTGAATCGTGGGACACGATCTCATAAGCTAAGCAAACTATTAAGGTTCACCACATAAGGATATATAGAAAGTACGATCCATTCATTAATCCAAACACTACATCACAAGTGCGCTTCATGCCGCATCCAGATCGGTCAGGGGATAGGGTCAATTGGCTTGTTGTCATACCAACCAAACCAAGAGTCAGAGTGGATATGCAATACAGTCTATCCATGGCTTACCAAAAAATAGGCATGACAACATTCATTAAACGTGTGATTGCTGTTATCCCTATGTCATTAGTGAATGAAAGTGCACCATCAAAAGGAGTCAATGATAATTCGGCGTTTTCATTTATTCAGGTAAAGAATGATGTATATGAGATAGGAGAGGACGCAGGTGATGAAGTGGGCGAGGGGGGTGATGAGAATGAAACAGACGAAGAATAGGGAGATTTACATTTATATGATGATGATGACGATGACGATGATGAGAATGATGATGAGGCTGGGGGTGGGAAGATAATGCAGACAATTAAATGCTTATGAATTGTTATATATTTCAGTGCTTACCATCAGTGTAATATAAAATGTGTATGAATGTACTTTTATTATATGTGTCAATTTTGAAACTTGATGTTCTAACTATTGTGCTATGTGACTAAATTCTTGATCTGTACAATTATTATTTGCACTTGTATTTGTTGGTAACTATTTCATGTATGAATTCCACCTCCGGTCGAGCTAAGTCTCTTACTCAAGGTTGAGGAAGAGGAGGAGGAGCTCGAGCGCCCAGGCCAGTGCAATGGGCATTGATTCACCTTTTCACACGACAGGTGCTATAGGAACAATCCCCACTAAATTTACAGCAGTTCCTATGGGTCTTTAACTCCCTATACCCCATACATCCCTCGCCGAACCTTCATTTCCCAATAATATGTAAAAAACATTGCAAACAACCCTACTACCTGTCGACCCTAATTATAACGAGTCCCAGCAAAACATTAAAACTGGAGATTATGATGCACAATTTAGTCATGAAAGTGGTTGACCAAAGACTTATATTGTGGCAGATGGTAATGAGTAAGTGGTAAAAATTTTTGTGTATCTGCTATTGAAAGTATTTTGCGTAATGTTGCATTAATTTGAAGTTTTCTGCAGAAATAGGTTTCTCCCCAATGAAGGTGCTATTTTTTTTAAGGATTTCTCAAATCTTCCAAAGTAAATATGATGACCTTTGGCCTTCCTGGGCCTAAAGTACCAAGATAAGTTAGAGATTTGTGGTTCGAAGGGTTTAAGGTAACTAAATTATTACATATTAACACTTTGTATGTACTTGATTCATTATTATGATATTATTTGACGTATTTGATGTTTTATTACGTGCAAAATGGTTTACTTGGGATCCTATCTTTGAGGATCGCATCAGGAAAAATTTTAAGAACATAGGCAATGCACATTTGAGGGACTTCCTTGGTAAGGTAAGGAACTACAACTAGCAGCCAACATGGCTTGGTGATGAGCAACGAAAAGGACTCCAATAACATTGGGTGAATGACTCGTACAAGAAATTATATGAAAAACCCAAAAAAACATTGGTGACCCAGCTAGTCTTGGGCCATCTCTTCATGCCTATGGCTCGATCGTTGTGCCTGAGCATAAGAGGCGTCTAGTAACTAACTGTACATCTTATAACTTCTTCTAGTTATTTGGTTGATTCTGGTGGTTAACGTGACTTTTTGAATTTGTTTAACACGTAGAAGGACCAACTTGGAATATAGCCAACAATTGTTGTGTTATTCGCCTGCATTCAAAAATGGTATGGCAAAAAAGACGGACCTTAGGTTGATAAGAAATCACAACAAACACACATAAATTATTCTCAATGGTCAAACTTAATTAGCGGTTCATGCACTTTTACTAAGTATGACATATTTGAATTTTTGCAAATATATTGATATCTTAAGAATCCTTTGAGAAAGAATTTCAAAACATTATCAACTCTCTAGGGACCGCAGATGTCAGTTCCCAAGATCGATCTCAATCTCTTCCAAATCCAAATGAGTTGTGGCTAAAGGCCTATACAAACAAAAAAGGTTGTATTTACGATATTAGAGACGAGGATGTCAGCATCAGGGATTCCTCGCACTTCAGTCCCTCTCAACAAGCTAATATAGTAAATTTAAACACTATTTGTGTTGAGTCATTAATAGAAAAGTTGTCATGATTGCATACTTCATATATATATATATACACACACACACACACACGTGGTTTTCTGTGGGTACAGGTCAGCTGCCATCCCAACAAGATTTGAACAATTTAAGGGGTATGGTGACCAACTTGGGGGGTGAGCTTACTACGTAGGCTGAAATGTATCGACTGTCTGAGGAGAGATACAAGTGATTGGAGGAGTCCAATCAAAGGATGAGCCAGCAAATGATGAGCATGATGAGTACGAATCAGCAAATGGCACCCTTTTTCCAAATGCAACAAGCTTCTGATTCAGACACCCAACCACCCTTCATTAACCCCCCACAACATGATGAAGAGAACAAGGATGAGGATGACAATGAAGAGTATGATGACACTCACCTCGATGATGGACCCATCATGACTTGCTTGCTTCTTCTCTCTCTATTCCTTACTTATATATACATATGTGTGCATTTCCGTGTCTAGTTTACTCTCTTGACCATGGTTTGCTAAGTACACATATGTTTTCAAGTATATATTGTATGAATTTGTGATAAGACATTTAAAAGTGTTCGGCTTGTATATGATGGTTGGCTTTGTTATTGGTTGAAATTTATTAAAAGCGCTTCCAGTGAAGTATTGACATTGAGGGGGTTGTCCTCGATGTATTGTTTTGTAGGAAATGAATTGTAATTTAGGGCAGTTATGTAAACAAAAATTTTATTTTAAAAAAGGCAAAACCAGTGACGGATAGGCAACGGAATGGCCGTAATGGGCCAGTTTTTTTTTAAAAAAAACCAACCTGGCGATTGAAACTCCACCTCTGGTTCCATCACTGATGGCGACGGAATGTGCATTATGTCACCATGTTTCGCGCCTTGCATTCCTACTATCCCAACCCGTCTGTCACCAGTTACATAATTCCGCTACTAACTGGACAACGATGAGCAAATATACAATGTCGATATTCCGTCGCTAATTCCGTCGCCAGGTTCAAATTTCCATCGCTAAAAGACACTTTTTCATCGCTGATTCCGTCGCTGAACGATCTTTTTTGTAATATCTTGTACATGTGTTTCTTATTCTAATTAGTTTCAAACTATGATGTTGGGTAATGGGCTGACTCCTGCTCGTGTTGAGATCGTCCTACTAACAAAATATACCTGATGAGGTAATGCTAAGTTAGTTAACAAAAATATCAAATTATTAAATGAGTTATTAACAACTCGTTAAAATGCTTTAAATGGACTAATGCATAATTGATTCAACCCATTATTAACCTTATTTTAATCTACAGGCCGACTCAATGGGCTTAGCTCTTTGCACACTTGTACATGACACACATATCACAATGAAAAGTTTGAATATCTTTAACATTCTCTTAAGAAATTACAATTATATTGCTCTTTCATTAAATACGAATAATTTTAAATTTTAATATGCGAGCCTTTAATATTGACAAAAGGAAATCACCACAAAGGCGATGAAAACCTATTGGGTCGACCCAGAACCCATATAATCAAAATACGATCGCTCGTATCTTACCTGAACCTGAAATGCACTAAACCTATATTTTACCCGAATTTGAATATACCCAACCCACATTTAACCCGCTCGCCTGAACTGACAGGTTTAGTATAGACAATAAACGTACCTGGTTTTAAATCTTTCTGCCTCTACAAAATATTAATTGTTGGGTCGACAAATGGCAATAGTGGGCAATGTTATATAATTTCTATTATTATGATCTTAATAATTAAGCACTATACACTTGATACTTTTCTTAGCTATATAAAATTCAATAATTATTTAATTAATTATATTACCATTCATATTACAATTATTTCAATCTCTATGCTTCGTAACTTAGTAATTTGTTACTGAAAGGGCAAGGCCAAATGATACAATTTATGGATTTGGTTTATTTCAACATGACTCTATCATTACCCCATCTTGTATTGGCAAGGTATTCACTTTATAAATTCGAGTCTCATATCAAATTTTCATTTTCTTACTTTTATATTATAATCGATGTTTCACCTTAGTCCACTAGTATTTTTAATCGAACCCATAGTTACTTTCTTTAATGGGTTGGCTATAATCAGGCTTAACTTATTATTAGCACCAATCCAAACCCCTTATTCCACTTCCTCCAATTGAGCATTAAAGCAAGCAAGAAAGACCCTCTTAATCCTCATACACAATTTATTTAATAAAAATGAAAACGCAACTTAATTTATTACTTCATTATAAGTTCTCAAATATACACATTCAAATTAAAGTTCCAAACCTTCCCAATTCCCTCCTTTATCACCTTCATGATAGTGTCTATATTCCCCACTTTTCCTGGGGCTAATCCCAACATATAACATAAATCACCAAATTTTCTCAAGAGAATGACAAGTTATCTCAATATTCCTCCATTAAACAAAGTTTTTACTCTCATAGGTGACCTATCTCTAGCATGAAAACTCACTTTACCTAGAAGGTTCGAAAACAATGGTTTCATTCAAAAATTCACAATTTCTAAAATTCACATCCAAAATTCACAAACTTTTATAGGACATTGTAAAAGATTATGAGTGATCTATAATAAAATTTTGAGGATTTTCCTCCAAGCCTATCTTTGACAAGAATTATAACACTGATCGAATTCATGCACAAAAACAGGGCAATTTGAATCGAAGATTCATAACTTAGAGATTATGCAGCCAAGCTTTATGAAAATTTTCAAGAAATTGCTAAATATCATAGACAATCTACAGTAAACGTTTCATAATTTTTGGCCAGCCTAACAATTCATGAAAATTCAAACAGTGACCAAATTTCTGGGAAAATTCGAAAATTTAATTTTTTGTTGGGCTTCCCATCTGCATTCTTTTAATCTAAAAACTTAAGTGGGAAATCCCTAATTTAATGCAGATAAGGCTTAATCTTAGCATAAGCATCAAATCCGTACCACCCACCCTTTAATTTCATCCACTCATTAATCCACACTACCTATAACCTCAATTTTACTCAATTATCTAACAAAACTAAAATCAATGTTCCAATTAACTTTAAATATCCATCTAAGCCGCATAGATTCATTAATTTCATCAATTTAACAAAATAAATCAAATACATGTGAAAGAGGATGAAAGGATTTTGGGTTTTACCATGAAAACCAAATAAATAAGGAAGAGAAAGACGAAGACGATGGGCTTGGAGCGGTGGTGACCGCCTGGTGGCCGGTAAGTTCGCAGCAGTGGGAATGGCAGTAAGGTGGTGCTACTAAGCAGGTGCAGTGGGAGCTGGGGGGAAATGGGAGGAGGGACAAAGCATGGTTTGGGGATTTGTTTGGGGCTAATATCACGTAAAACCAATTCTTAAGCTCTTTCGTTTTTTTCCCTCTTGCTTTTGATGACTTCTTATGGCTGATTTTTATCCCTTTTTATTTTCCTTTTTTTCTCTCCTACTAGTAGGTGCATATTTTTCCCCTTAGTTAAGCAATTAGCTAATTAATGGAGTGATATAATGGCCTACTCATTTGCTCAATTATTCTTAATTATTCTAATCTGAATAATATAATTTGAATAGATATCCTATAACTTAAATCTAACGGTTTTTACGGACACTCGTTAAATTGTTATTATTACTTTATTATTTACTTTAATCATAAATAACCAATTGGACATCATATAGAATTTAAATGCAAAGCCATTGATGCCACTTGAAACATGTAAAATATATGAATTATATGAATTCTACGCACTATTAAAATACGTGCGCTCAACTTTTGTTAACTTAGATTAAGTAAAATGATTAAAGTGAATTAGGTTCGGAGTATTACACCTTCCTTCTCGACTCCCTTCAGTAGGGAAATTACAGAGGTGCCATGCCTCCAAACAAGTCAAGATGTCGGTTATATATCCTTTCAATGGAGCTACTAATTTTCATGATCAACTGGATGTCTACAAGGCACAGATGTATGCACAAGATGTTGATGATGTGACTTGTTGTCGTTACTTTCTAGCCACATTGAAGAAGATTACACAAAAGTGGTTTAATGGCCTCCCTGATAGAAGTATTACTTCATTCCTCCAGTTAGGCAAGATGGTTGCTTACTTCATAACAAGCAAGGGGGAAAGAAAAACCGGCATTCATCTTGTTAAGATCTGGCAGGCCAAAGGCGAGTACTTGACGGAGTATGTGATGAGATTCAATCGTGAAGCCGTCCTCATCTTGGATTTTTAGGATAGGGTAGTTGACACCACTTTTCTCATTGGATTGCTCCCATGAAGCTTTAAATTCTCCCTTTATTGAGTTAAGTAACAAAGCTGGTAGAATTAACAAGACGGACTCAAGACATTATACAAGCCACATACATATGCACTAGGGACAACTTTGTTTCGTAAAATACTCGGAAGAGAGGAGGAGAGGAGAAGGGCTCTTAGTCGTACAAGCATCCAAAGAAGGATCAGGAAAGGGTTTGATAGTTCTACACTAGTCCTCGAAAACCAACCAAGTTCAGAAAAAGAACAATTACTGTGAATACCATGAGGATTTTGGGCACACCCCCTTCAAATGCCTCTAACTTAAAAAGTTCCTACATGAGCTAGCTGATCAAGGGAAACTTAACCGCTTCCTAAGGTGGCATAAAAGAGAGGGTTGAAATCATCAGAATTCGAAAGGAAAGAAGGATATTGAGGCTGACCGCGACACAGAGATAATAGCAACCATCATTAGAGGAATTAATAAGAAAAAATTGAATCCTAGATACAGAAAAGCTAAAATCCGAAAGCTCAATAGAGTTGTGGTTGCCAGAGATCTAAAGCCACTTATAGGACTAACCATGACATTTGGTCCCGAGATATGCACCCCTTGCAAATGACTTAAAATGATGTCTTACAAATACAACTTAAGATCACAGCCGCAATAGTGCATCAACTACTTGTTGATACATGAAGTTCTGTGTATTATCACTCTTAAATGTCTAAAAAAATTACAATACAATGAAAAGATTTAGAAGCAGTTGAAACTCCCATTGTGGGGTTCGGGGAGTAAGTTATGTATCTTTCTGGAACTAAAAGGCTACCTATCTAAGTGGGAGACAAGGAAAGCTCATGAACTATAGAGGCAAACGTTCTTGCTATGGATATCTCGACATCGTACGATGTCATCCTATGATGTCCGACCCTTAATGCCATCACAGCTGTAGTGGCACCTTACCTCTTACTTTTTCAGTTTGAACTAGATGATGATAAGGCATAAAAATGTTTTGAAGACCAGAAGATGGCAAGGAAGTGCTATTGTGTGAGTTTGCAGTCCTTGGGAAGGAAAGAAGAGCCTCTCCTGGTTGAGACATCCCTGAAAAACAAGGTTGGAAAGAAGGTTTCCAAAGAGGCAATGGTAGTACTCTCTGTCTCGGTGGAAGAACATGGAAGGCCCCGCCTAGAACCAGCTTATAAAGTGGTTCCCATCCCTTTAGACCTGAAATGTTTAGAATGAATTGTTTTGATTAGGAAAGGCCTCAACCTCATGATAAGGGATGGAGTCATCCACCTTTTAGAGCAATATAAGAAGGGGTTTACATTTAACCCTTCGAAAGTGTTAGAGATGGCTCATGATGTAATGGAACACAAGCTTTGTGTGGATCTAAAACACAAATCGGTAATTAAAAAATGAAGGCACTAGAGGGCAAAAAGGAGTGTGGCCGTAACAGCCAAAGCCTACAAGCTTTTAGAAGTAGGATTTGTAAGAGAGTGTCAGTACATCGTATGGGTATCAACTGTTGTCTTGGTCAAGAAACCTAGTTGGACATGTACAATACGTGTTGACTTCACCAACTTAACAATGCACGCTTGAAATATAGCTATCCACTCCTAAAGATAGATAAGTTAGTTATCTTCGCAGTCAATAATGAGCTCCTTAGCTTCATGGATGCCTTGTTAGGCTATCACCATATCCCTTGGGCTAAGGAAGACCAAGAAAAACATGGCTTTTATTGTCAACACTAGCTTATACTGCTACAACATAATGCCATTTAGCTTGAAGAATGTCATAGCTACCTACCAATGACTTGTCAAAAAAGTCTTTATGACACTCATAGGACAGACAATGGCGGTATACATGGATAACATGATCACTAAGAGTCTCAAAGAAATCGTCCTTGTAAGATACTTGGAGGAGACCTTCAAGATAGTTAGGCACTATGGAATAAAGCAAAACCTGAGAAAGTGTACTTTTGAATTCAGATCAAAAAACATTCTTAGGTTACATGAACCTGTCAGAGAGGAATTGAGATAAATCCTAACGCGATGAAGGACGTCTTGAATATGAAGTCTCCGATAATGGTGAAAGAAGTGTAAAAGTTGACAAGCTGCATAGACGCACTGGGGAGGTTCATATCAAGATCAGCAAACAAGTGCCTTCCTTTTTTCAAAGTACTAAAGAAAGAGGCACAGTTTGGATAGGATGAGGAGGTCGAATAAGCCTTTTAAAGCCGCAAGGAGTACTTAGGAAGACTTCCTTGAATGGCGAGTCCCAACACTGGAGAGCCATTGTTAACAAATCTTGCTATATTCGACCATGCGGTAAGCACTGTTCTGCTAGTCGAAAGGGACTGATAACAATTACTAGTCTACTATGGAAGCCATGTCCTAGCAGAAGCGAGCAATGATGCCCAACCATTGAGAAGTTTGCATGCACCTTGTTGATAACCAGTCGAGCAATGTGGAATCTTTGAAAGAATGTTATAGTGGGTTGCTCAGTTAGTCCCCTATAGAATCAACTATGAACCTAGAGCAACAATCAAGGCTCAGGCCCTTGCCGATTTCATGGCTTAGTGCTCGTTTTGAATGAGTCGAAGACAGAGTATAACAAGTCATGGATGCTACATGTTGACAGCTCAGCAACTAATGAGAGAAGTAGAGCAGGATTGATTGGGGTATCTCCCGAAGAGTGCAGATATGAACATGCACTAAGAACGAAGTTGCATACGAAACCCTATTGGCTAGTATGGAGATATGCAATGTACTGTGGGTACAATACCTTAAAGCCTTCTGTGAGTTCCCAACTTGTGGTGAGTTAAGTCAAGAGGGAATATGAAGCTCGTGATATAGACATGATCTCTTACTTGGGAAGAGTGAAGGGAAAGTCATGCATGCTCAAGAAGTTTGAAATCGAACATGTGCCCTGATTGAAGACCAAGTGAGTTGATGCGTTGTTGAAGCTCACCAACTCTTCTCCAGATGGCCACCCAAAGAGCATTTATTGGGAAATCTTACAAGAATGAACGATTGACACTAAAAAGTTGGTATGGATTGACAGAAGCGATATATAGATGAAGCCCTGATGAGGTATCTGCGTGATGGAACTCTGGCACAATCTGAAAGATGCTGACCGCATCAAGACAGATCTGAATAATTCTTATTATGCGAACGGCTCCTCTATGAGAAGGCCTTTTCACTCCCTCTCTTTAGACGCACTCCTCTAGAAGAGCGAAAAAGAATCTTGGTAGAGATATATGTAGGAGAATGCGGATTACACATTGGAGGTTGAAGCCTTGTCACAAAGGCACTAAGGACTAAGTATTGTTGGTTAACACTCTGATCGGATGTAATAAAGATTGTAAGAAAATGATATAAATGCCAACAATTGGCCCCCTACACCACCAGCTGTCCACCCATTTGACTATGATGTTTTTCATATTACCTTTTGCAAATTGGCCACAGACATACTAGGTCCTTTCCCAAATGTAGCAGCGTAACATAAGTTTCTCTTTGTGGTTGTGGATTACTTTACCAAGTGGGTAGAGGTGAAAGTGGTTGCATACATTATCAAAAGGGAGGTTTGAAAGTTTATACGAGAAACATTATTACAAGGTTTGGGGTTCCAAGGGCAATGGTGTAAGAGGATGTTTGTTAGTTCGATACTGACAAGGTTTGTAACTATTGTGCCAAATATGACATCTAGAGAAGATTCACCGCCATTCTTAGACCCTAAACGAATGGGTACATCAAATCCAACAACAAGCAAATCTTGAATGGACTTAAGAAGAAGTTAAATGATGAAAAGGTATTGTGGACTAACAAACTCCTAGCTATATTATGGCTCATTCGGACAACTAAAAAGAATGCTATGGGACAAATTCCTTTCATGTTTGCCCACGGCTCTGAAGTTGTGGTCTGGTAGAAGTCGACATCCACACTCGTCGAGTACTTGCCTTATAAGAGGACCTTAACACGAGGCACTAAGGGAAATACTTGACTTGCCATCCATAGTGAGGGGCAATGCTTAACTTAGGGTGGTGATAGCTAAAATTAGGATGATTTGGTTGCACAATAGCAAGGTTAAGCAGAGACCACAGAAGGAAGGAGATTTGGTCCTAAGGAAGATGGAAGCTAATCAGAATATGGAAATGCAGAAGAAGTGATGAACCTCTATTTTGTCCTATTTTTAGCCCCTATTTGACCCATTTCCTCCCCCGTTTTCATGTTTAATTATGTTAAGGAAGGGTCAAATCGACCTCCTTTTGCATACTTTTAACTCATATAACATCTTTTGATATTTTCAGGAACTTTATTGAAGAAACAGAAAGATGAACAATACTTAGCAGAAAGGAGTGCTAAGAAGGCGAGAAAAGCTGCGGAAAAGCGTCGCACGGAAGTCCTATGGAACCAGACCCACGTAGCACGACCAACCCTCCCCGAACCAGCACACTTGGCCGGGTAGCCAAGTGGCACGGCATGGCCATGCCTCATGGCACGATCGTGCCAAGTGGCACACATGTGCCACTTGTGCCATGTTGGGAAGTTAAGGGCAGTACTTTGGCATGGTGGCGCCGTGCCATCTGGCACGACTGTGCCACCTCCGTTCCACGACGCGACTTAAATTTTCCTTCCGGACTATTTTGAAGGACATTTAGTTTTTACGCTTAGTTTTTACGTTCAGTTTTCTCTCATAACTCTCTTTAGGCGTTTTTAGGTTTTGTTTTAGAGTTTAATCTTGATGCTCTTGGATTGTGATTTATGATTGAAGTTCAATTCTGCCTTCAGTTTATACAATTAATTCCAGGTTCTTGCCCTCTTTTCATCTCCCGCTTGTTTTTGATTGTTTTAGAGTTTGGTTATCATAATTGTTGCATTGATTGTTGCGATAGTTGCATTAAACATGATTGTAGGCTAAATCCCTCAACTTAGGTTGGGCTTGACGCCCAATATGTGTAGTTGAATCTTGTACTAGCCCAATCCCTGCTCCCCCTTTGTTGTGCTACTATGAATTCTACTATGCACGCCACATGCTTGATGAAATGCTCGAAAGAACATTCATCCTTTTTATTGAGATTTAGGGGGGGCGTTGAGAGACGAAACCTTTACCTAGTGCGTCTTAGCAGACGATTGGGGTTTTGGCATGAAAATAGTTAGGATTCTAATCGGTATTTGAAATTGTAGATCTTATAATCCTTTGACTCTTACTCCCATGAAAATAGGCGACTACAGTTTTAGGATTAGTCTTCGGCCCCTGAGAGAGAGAGGAGATGTGCTTATTGTCAAATTTATCCATTTGTGATGCTTGCCTGGGAGATGTTTGGTAGGGCTAGTAATTGATTCGCTAGCATATTTGTACTGTTAGTTCCAACCTAAGTGTTTTTCTATTCTGCTGTTTATTTCATCTTTAAGTC
>NCQV01051335.1:27240-38413 GCA_002740545.1 Lophocereus schottii | reverse complement strand
ACAGCAGAGAGGTTGGGAAGGAATGGGGGAAAGCGGTTATAAGGTTACAATATTATTTTGTTGTCGAACTCAGCATGGAAAAATAAGTAATTGGAGCCATTGTCATGCAAGTTTAACCTTAAAATGGGGCCAATTTCATGAATAATACTTGCTCAGTGCTCAATACAACAAACGAAAAATCAAACAGGGTGATCAAAATGATCAAAACCACTTAATCAATAAAATCCTGCAGAATGCCCTGTACCATGACAGATTCTGAAAATTAAATCATGAGAAAACGAAAAAAAGGAAGGGGAAAAAATAAGGAAAAAACAATGGTGAAACACATCTACCCTAAAATTAGATCTCTGAATGAAGAACTTAAGCAAATTCTTCTGATGTACCAGCAACAATTCCAATTGCCATAAAAAAAATCCAAATTCACAATCACACGTCACACATTCGAAGCCTTTTGGAAAACAAACGCATAGAGAATTATTTTAATTTCCCAAACTTTGAATAAATTCAGATTGGCAGTTGAGGCTTACCTTACAAAGACGACGTTTATCAATCACTGCCTAACTTCAGAGTAAAATGCAAATTCATAGAACCCTTAATTTCTTCGACTTGCTGCCCTAATTTCGCCTTGATTGTTTGATTTGATGCTTTTATTCGTTGCCTAGAATTCGCTGTGTAAGTGTGGGAAAGTTTTTGTTGCTCAGAATTTGCTAGCCAGATGAATAACGAATTCAGGAGTTAACTTGCGCTACCCAGATGAAGAACGAAGTGCCCAGAATTCAGGACTTTAGGGGAAGAATTTGCAACGTAAAATTTGAATCCCAAATGAAGAATGAACTGCACGCCCAAAATTCAAGACTTCTGGGGAAGAATTTGCAGCCCAGAATTGGAATTAAGGAGTTCAATTTCTTGGAATTAAGACGTTTTGTAGCACAGATCGAATTCACAAAGCTACCATCGGCCAGATCGATGAAGAACAAATTGAGGATTGAGTGAATTTCCAGGGGTTATAAGTGTTGAGTATTTTGGTTTTTTAGGAGGGTAGTAGGCAAATTAAAGCTAGTTACCTGCTTAATATTTCATAGTATCATTTTATTTCGCTAGGTATTTCTATATTTTTTTTGATTGTTTGTTTTATTTCTTTTGGTTAATATATTTAGATATAACTATTGAAATATTTTGTACAGATTACCTCATTAATATAATAAAAAGTAATTTTGAAAGCTCTTTTTAATTCCCCACACTTAATAAGTATAGGAATAGGTTCATAATTTACCCACACTTGTTAAATGTGGAATCGACAAAACTACTAAAGCTTTTATTTTTCTCGCCACACTTTAATTAAGTGTGGTGGTATAAATGCGGGAGGATGCATTACTTTTTGTAGTGCCTACTGACTGTGCTGGCCACAAAGCCACCCTAAGGTCCATCCAGGAGGAGCAAGTATCCCTTCGAGCATATGTTGCTTTTAAGAATGCAGTTCTTTGTGACTTTGTCAAAGAGCGCCACGACAAGCTCCATGAGATGCTTGCTACCTATACTCAATACTTCCAGGGTTATAGGGCTTGTTTGGAAACCTGGCCGGATTGATATATTTCTTACGGCCAACCACCCAATCCTGCTTCCCTACCTCCTTTTTGAATGCTTTTTGCTAATGCCCTTTCCCTTTTTCTACTATGTGCATTCATTGAGGACAATGTTTTGTTCAAGCATGGGGGAGTTTGTCCTTATTTGATAGCATCAGATGCCTGATTTGGTTTGGTGTGCTCTTGTATATGTATTGTATATATTGTTTGTGATTGCATTCGAAGTTTCATTGTAGGTTTTAATCTTATGTGGTTGGAAGCATTTTTAAAGTACATTTAGGTGGTTTTTTTTTTTCTAGATTGCATTGTAGTTTTTTTTTACATAGTTTTTTTTTTTTATAGTTTTTGCATTTTCCTTGGTATTGTTATTAGGAGCATGCAAAAAAAAAGAAAAAATGAGAAAAAAAATCCTCCGATGATGATCTTTGTAGACTAGGTAGGACTTATTTGGTTTAGTTTGATTATTTGATTTGCCCAATTGTTCATAAAAATTTTTGAGAATGAGTTTTCAAAAAAGAGTTCCATGTTTTGACCATATGTTGAATGCGAGTTGACTACCCCATGACTCTTCACCTGAATGCTAGTTATAACCTTGGTACATGTCCTGTGTGGCTTTGAGCTTTTAGAGAGTAATTTATCAATTTTGTTCTCTTGTCAATTCATATGCAACTCTTCCTTGACTTCATTTCTCTAGAACTTTCTTTCATTCTCATTCAACATCACATTTCGCATATGCATTTAGGCAATATGATTGAGGCATTCGTTGACTTGTTAAACACAATGACCAAATAGCCACCTTTGTTGCGTATTATATCCCTTACTAGCCCCTTTGAGCTTATGATCACTTTTATTGATCTAAACCTCCTACTATAGCCTATGGCCAAATAATTATCTACCCCTTAAGCCAAGACTAGAGGGGCATTTCATCCTTTTGTGCCGAGTTTAATTGGAAACTAGTAAGGTGTATTGAGATCTTTTTCGTGGATTTTGTTGTTTGGTGAAGGGATGTGTTCTTGTTTGATATAAGAAATCCCTTGTCTTGTCATACAAAGTTTAGAGAAGAGTTAAAATTCAAAGTTTGGTATGGATTTCCCTTGGCTAACTCCTTAGAAAAGGGGGGAAATAAAACAAAGGAAAAAAATAAAGAAAAACAAAAAAAACGAAAAGAAAAAAAGGTAATAATAAAAAGGTGTTAGCCTTATTGGTATTATAAAAATATTTATGACTTTCAACTCTTTATCTCTTTAAATAGGGATGTATTTTGTCGATAAATTGTATTGGCCTAGGGAGGATGTTGTATGATGCATTGGAAACATTTAGCTCTTAGTCTACGGCTTCTAGCTCCACATTTCCAAAACATTTTCTCCCCTCTTACAATTACCCACGGCCCTGTAAGAACCTTATGAAAGTCCTCATGATTATCTGGCATGTTTGCATTTTAATGAAAGTGAATTAGAGAGTCTTATCAAGCTTACGGGAGATTTGAGTCTGTGGAATGAGAATTAAGGGAACCTTTAGATATTTTCAAACACATGGGTGATGATTGCCATATGACTATAGTGAGGTTCTATTAGCATTGTTAGCCCTATTTGTTTCATATAGTAAATGATTGTATTTAATGATTTGTGATAATTGATTCAAACTTTACATTGCGGTATATCAAACGGTTTTTGAAAATTTCATTCCTTAATCTGTTTGCCAAATGATTTTTGCACTTTTCTGGGCTAACATTGGATCGACTCTAACATAGAGATGCCACCAATATCTATCCTGAGGAGGTTTGGAATAATTCTTGGTCTTAGCATTGTTTAGGATAAGTAACAGTTCAAGCATGGGGGAGTTTGATAAGTGCTTAACATATATATCATTTTAAGGTCATTTTGCTGCATTTTTTTGGTGAATTGTGTGTTTTAAGTTATCATTTATACTCTTAATCTCGTTTTATATTTGGGTATGGTTGTTTGATGATATTTGCACGAATTTGGAGCATTTGAGCCTCACTTGAGTGTGTACTGACCCCCCACGGATGCCCCTGAGATGCTATGCCCGTGGAGCAAGATTAAAGTAGAGAATTCGGCTTCAGCCAAGACCACGGTCCAACTGTGGTGCCTATGTAACTATGGCCTCCTCGTTTCCCTTCGACTGTATGCATGAAAAGGCTTCAGTTCTTACTTAAAAGGGAGTCCCTTAGTAGCCAAAAAAGAGGATCCATTATCATAGATAGTCATTCCTGTCCCCCAAAATTTTACTTTTTGTAGTTAGGATTTTAGTTTGAATTTTTATGCAAGTGAGAATCCTGAGCGAGGAACTCGATTTTATTGGCCATTTGAGGATTTTGTTGAAGGTTATCATTGCCAAGCCCTTCCCTCTTAGATCTCACTGAATTGTTTGGTTAGTTGTTTAATTTTTAATCATAAGCAAGTAGTTTTTCTTGTCTAGGGATTTGGTTGTTAATGGAAGTGTAGTTGGAACATTTTTAATTCAATAGAATTGTGCTTTTTTTTCAAGTTAGTTTGATTTTATTTTATCAACTGATTACCATAGTGTGAGTGGACTTGGCCAAATTTGCTTGCACCTTTGAGACAATTGAATAAAGAACTTAGGGTGAAATTTGATTGTTAGACTGCTTGATAAGACCTAATACAGTGATGACTCAAAAAATAAATTTGGGTGTTGGGAGGATGAGAGAGTAACCAAAAATATTGAACTTAAATTAAGGCCAATTACTTTGAAAGAATGACTTTGGTTTAGTTTAGGGAATTTTGTCGATGTCAAAATAATAGACTAAATTCTAAATCGATTGCAATTCCTCGAAATTATCCAATTAGAGAAAAGCGTATGTTAATTGTATTGATCTAACAACTTCTATAACTAAATAAATCCCTAGGCATTTTTCCTTGATTGAATTTAGAATCAGTTAATTAGAAGTTGCCGGATCAAAAACCTCAATTAAGTAATTGCTTAGCATTTTCTCATAGAAAGAACTTGATAGATTACTTTGGTCTCTGAGGACAATCTTTTAATCTATATTGTGACACTCATGCGCACGTCATTGTCCCCTACACTAGATTGGGTACGATATGAGGACCCTGGCTGGGTGTTTAGGGTAGAGTCAACACAAAACCGTAGTCCCTCTTTAGCTTCTCTTCTTATCACTAGGCAACAGGTGAACAAATGTTGGACATCTCACCTAATTGTTCTAAGGTTTCCCTTAGGAGGAGTTCCCTAGCCACAGTTTCAAATGGTGCACTTTTAGCAAAATGTTCACCAGATAAAATGACACTTCCCCCACACCCATAGGCTACTATCTTTTCATACTTCCTCTTGAAGTAAGCCCACGATTCAAAATCAAGAAGTGAGTCTAGTAGAAGTTTAGCTTGTAGATTTGACCTTTGACATTTGGTGGCTTTTCAAGTCAAGTCTGCATATATCCATCATCGAACCCTCTTTAAATGGACCTTCATGGTTGTGCCAGATATCCACTTTAATCGACTATGGTCTACACGACGGAACCTTTGGACAACTACCATCTAATCCAAGATATAAAATGCATAAACAAATATTTAACAATGAATGCAAATACAAATAAATTCCATATTATGACCTCACTCATTACTGAAGTCAACAAATTTTTCTATTATTATTATTTAAATCTAGGCTCTAATACCAACTGTAATGCCCTAACAATTTTAAAATTTCAAAGCATATATTATCTATAATATTTAGCGAAAGCTTGTTTTAAAACGAGGCGTTATGCCGTGTATCCACAGGAGGCAGAAGGCACTCTAAACATTACAACTGAAAATAATAATAATAATATTCTCTAAATACTTTAATTCAGACTGTCACTCGCTAGGACTTATTTAGAGATACTGTACTAAAAATAGGTTGGCCTATTATATGCTATATGTGATCTCTCTCCGAACCTTGTTCCCTTTCAGAAGGACCTGAAAATGGGAAAAAGAAAACATGAAATAGTAAGCCAATGGGCCTAATACAACATGATGTTATGCAGTTAAAGAAGAAGCTAGAGATCAGTTAAATTCTTTTTATTTAGCAGACCAAGTAAAACATTTGCTCCTTTCATTATCTTAGGATGGCACCCAACATATTGGACTGACGTCCCCTCAGTATAACATTTAACAATAAGAAATTGAATCTCCATTATGATCATTGAACATATATGCGCAAACTTAGGCCGATCGGAAAGCCTAAACTTCATTGATCAATGAAAAACAGAGCTGTAAAAGGGTCCATCGTTAATATGACAAAATAATAAAAATAATTATTTCATGTTACACTTCATTTGCCGCATTGATTCAGTAAAATGTCATGGGTATAAGGGCATAACCATCATATTGTACCTTGAAGATGACAACAACTTTAAAGGAATGATAATCTGTACCGTCTCGAGGTCCTAGTATGGGTAATATAAAATTAGCTAAGTACCATGTATATATGCAATTTGACAACTTCTTAGCATTGGTACCAATCCTACGCCCTCAAGAGCCCCTAACCTTTTATTATCATAATCATATAGGCATTTTGTTCCTTATTAGAAGCGAGTGGTCATTATCACTCCATACCTATCAGGAAAGCTTAACTCCTACTTACTAAGATCAGTTAGAAGTCAAAAGTTATTATGCAACACATAGCCACTGTCCTTGAGCCTTCCCAAACATGTATGCTCATCAGATCCTAAAATCAAAATTCATTCAAAAAGGTATTCTAGGTTATACTTACAAGTATCGATGTCAAGGGTTCTTCACTACGTACGAAGGAGTAGTTTATCAACTCTTCTTTAAGCAAATAACCACAACGGCACTAGCAATGATGACAAGACTAGTTTAGCAAGAGAGATTCATATTTTATTATGAGAGAGAGGGAAGTCACTTGAGAGATCGTTTAGAGTGAAGAAGAGGGGGGTATTCATAGTGGGTCTTAGTTGCTAGATTAGTCTCCCCCTTCCATGGCACAAAGATTTTGGAATGGAAGGTTAATGCATAATGTTAATACTAATAGTTCCAAGGTGGTGCATTGTAGCAAAAAAATTAAATGGGTGCATTGCTATCAACTACACATTCACATTAAATATTTTTTTTTTAGGCGGAGGGGTTTGACCGCCTCCTTTTGTTTGTGTTTGGGCATTACAAGCCCACTTCTTCCATCAACAAGAGCCCCACTATGATGATCGTGATTTTGTTATTATTGCTATTTATTTTTTTTATTTCCTTTTTTGTGAGTTATTGCAACTTAATTAAATTAGGGTCTAATTGGGATCAGTACTGGTTTAACTAACTTAATCTGCTCCATTTGAAGAAAGGTGTAATTTATCGTAATCGACCATTGAATCAGTTGGCAAGGTGAAAAGTGCATGTTTGACTAAGTTAGATTGATAGGTGATGCTACATTAGATGTTTTTAGTCATTAAAGTTAGACCTATTTGTTTAGCGTTTGTGAGATAAAATCCAAATCAAATTTTTATTGGACTTAGCAAATCCTATAAGGTGAATACTTCATAATTCAATCTAGTCTTTATGGGACGATCTTGATATATGCTATAATACCCATGCTCTTGCGGTGGCAATTAGGTGTGTGGAAGTCATTATACCTTAAAGCACGTTATAGAATTGTAAAGGTAATGCAAAGGTGGAGAGTACGTATATGTAAGATGTTGGTTGATCCGGTTTTGTGTCATTGACTTAGGTTATACAGATAAACATTCCTCAATTAAGGTGATAGTAGGTATTAGAAACTTTGAAAATGTGTAATGTGGTTGAGCTGATAAAGTCCACGATTATTATGAGGCTGAAATGAACCCTAAGGTCATGTAGAAATTACTAAAGTTGACCTTAGCGCCAAGATATTAATAGGTAATTCTAATGAAACAACTTGTATAATCCCTTATTGGATTTTGATGGATGAGGTGATGGTTGGCATTGAGCCAAGCTATACTCATTAGATTATACAAAATAGATTACGTGGTGGAAATTTTATTTTGTAGTGCATGACATGATTCAAGAAGTAGATTCTTTGGGGTTTATATGGATTAGACAAAAAGGAAAAAAGAAAGAAAAAGAGAGAGAGATACATAGAGAGAGAGAGAGAGAGAGAGCAGGAGAGAGAGAGAGAGAGAGAGAGAGAGGGGTAGAGAGAGATGAGGAGGAATAAATGAAAAATATGCTATTCTTATCTTATTAAAAACAAAAGGTTGTAAATTCTTCGGATCATAGAAATGTAATTGGAGAAAAAAGGAAGAAAATAAAGAAGAAACAATAAAATAAGAATACACTTAGACGTTCGATTTGTCAAAGAAACAAGAGTGGTAATTAAGAACTTTAAGCATACTCATTATATGGAAAATGATTATTCATGTGAAACTATGGGGAAAAGCTCTAGGATGTGTTATATATGTGCATAGATTCTATACTTTTACATACCAGAGATTCTAGAGGTCATAATCTATGCTTCAAACAGTGAGTGGACCAGGTTTATGGATAATATTTTGGGAGCATATAATCTATAGAGAAACAAGATATAGGTGTGATGATTTTATGGGCTAAACTTCAGGGCACTTGATGTTGAGGCATCACAACTCATGTTAGTTAGTAATTGAGAGTGATGACTGTAGTATATGTTGCATGGACTCTATAAGATTACTACTAGCGATTTTATGAGATATAAATGTCAAAAGGTCTCAAATATAGGCATAACAATAGAGGATTATAAGGCAATAAGATATGGGAAGTTTCTTAGGTAATGGTTGAAAACTTGGGACACTTTCTTTTGAACATATCAAATGCATGGAATTTTAGCTGCATTAGTCCTTGCATTGATAAAAAAGAGTCTATAGTGACCTTTGGGCGAATAACATCAGAACTTGCCTTTAAGATACCATTACATAATTTTGTGTCCTTGTAAGGAACCCTTAATCCCTTTTATTATAATTTAGAGCTAGCCACATCCTTATTACACAATGACACGATTTAATTTATAGTTTCTTTTGAATTATATCAAAACCACTTTGCCTTGTAAAATTGTTTATCGACATAGCAATACTTCATTATACATCTTTCCATTATTGAATGACCTCATGACATTATTGTTTATATGGAATCCCTATAAATAAGATGAGACATATCCCTCTAGCTTTCACTAATTAGCTCTGCTTAGCTCACTTCTTTTAGTCATCATTTTTGGTAATAACAGGACCTTTCTTGCTCATAATTGACTTTGAGTCTTGTTATTTTGTTTTTCACATTATTCATGAATCCCCCTTACGTATTAGTGAATTCGAATTAAGTATGCTGATGAACAGCGTCTATCCTTATTTGTAATGCTTAAAGCTCTCTTCTTAACTCCTTTGTATGGTTGCTAACTAGATGTCCTCATGAAGGTAAGTTCAGCTTTTGTAGCAATAACTTAAAGATAAGATCACTTTATTCCTTAGGTCATCAAACACCTTCTTATGGTTGCTCCCATAAGCTCTCCATTGAGCTTTATAATCTTAAGCTTTTATTCTGCTCTCCTATTCCATGGCGATAAATTAAGAACCACCATGACTTTTTCTTCTTATAATCACACAAACATATGCGTGATTTTCTATATAACTTGTGAAAGTTACCTTTGTAAAAGTCGCATCTTGTGTATTTACACCCCTTTCCCAGTTTTGGTTATCACCTCGAGTGGAAAAACTGAACTTGGTGTCATCATCATGTTAGCTCATATTGACTACTAGGTTGCGACGCTGGGCCCTCTATAAAGAGAAATGTTATGCAGATGGATAATTTTATAATATGATCTTGGGTCAATACTTTGTACATATTAATGATATTTGATCTTTCTTAAATACTTGGGCACCAGTCAAATCGTCTATCTTTGCTGTTGGTCTAGCTTTCAAATTAATGGCAAATCTATTTAACTCTTACTGCCCTCTATTTTTGAATTATTTATGCTAATGGTTGTTTTCATTCTCCCTCCTTTATAGTACCATTTTCTTCGCCCATCATTTCAAGATCTGCTACTTTTTAATTTCATTTAAATCTTATATTAGCAACATTCGTATTATCTTCAATTATTAATTTACTTCTCATTTAGTGATCTTGTTTGGTTTATTGGCATCATCTCTTTGTTATTGCAGCTCTTCTTGGTCCCAAATGTTTCCTTAAAAGATCCTAACTGACATCCGAACCTTGTTGATTAGTTTGTCTTTTGTATTAATGTTATTTCTTCTGGAATTTTTCATATATGTTTTATTAAAATTTGCTTCCTTCCAACATTACTTAATTTCCCCTTTTCTTTCCAAACCCCTGTAGTTTTGTGAATCCTCAAGAGCACTCGCACCTTCTTCCTAACATGATTCATCATGGCTTTGAAACTCGTTGCTAAATACGGAATACATTCCTAATCGACATTAAATAGTTATTCACATTTTAATACTTTTGATTTTCATAATCTTCTTCTTCATTCTGTTATAACCGTGTTTGTACATATATTCATAGTAATAAGCTCATCCTCTTTGTTTTGAATTAAAGATGCAATTAAGGTCCCACTAGTGTAGGTGAATGTTGATAGGTGTAGCCCCACCATTCTTCTTGCTTTTGAATTACACTCCTCATAAATGAATCTGACTCTTCTCTATGCAATCTTGCTTTGTTAATGGAACCTGCTGCGAGCAAGGGCATCTTCTTGTAAATTCATTTTATAATAAATCCAAGACGTCCTACGCTCTACTTGTCAGAATCCATGTATCGCACTTATCATATTGATTGAGGCTAGACAATCACCATGTGAAAACTCAATTGCTACTATATCATTTGCAATTCAGCTGCAAAATCCAAATGTAACTGAACCACCTTTTACTTTGAAACGTTTCAAGCTATTTCCTTCAAACCTCTCTTGGGTCATTCTCTATTATCTTACGTTGGACGTCATAATTATTCCATTTCTTATAGCATTAGTTGTATATTTATGATTTCGACATTTAATCACACCCTCGGTGAGAAGATTATAGGAACACCCCGTCTTTTATTGCTTATAGGCCTCAAATAAATCCAATCTGTTTCTGTTCATGCGATGGTTAAACAGCTTGATTGAGAGATGACAATTTTAAATAAAATTAATTAAGTGAATAATCTTGTATTCCTTTCTTAGATATTCTACTCTTTCTTAATTGATAAATGACATAGTTTAATATGTAATTTAACCTTTTAATGACCCATCTCGATTATAGATACTATCGAGCACAAATGTATGAGCTTAATCAATACTCAAGCAATAGCTTTTTGGAAGTTTAGTTTGGATGAATCAGGTTAACAATTAGTAACAACAAGGATATGAATTGGTTAAAGGCTTAGCCACCAGATCAGATTAAAGGAAACCAATTAGTTTAACAAGTTAATCATAGTTTTCTAAGTGAGGTTTTAGAGAGAATTTTGATGTGAACAATGGAGTTTTCCAAAGATATTCCACTATCTTTAAAGCCAGTAAAGGAAGGGCTTTCAAACAACCAGCCAAAGCCTTTTCCCCGCCAAAAGAGTTGCCTTACTGCTTCGAAAACCCTTAATCACCCTTAAGTGCAAACCATTTCT
>NCQV01051335.1:5158-25254 GCA_002740545.1 Lophocereus schottii | reverse complement strand
GAAACTAGAGCATACCTCTTTGACAAAACATTTGCTACCACATTTTCTTTACGACTCTTGCACTTGCAAGTGAAATTGAATGATTACAAGAATTCTACACACTTGGCATATCCTAGATCTAATTTATATTGATCATTGATGTACTTAGAGCTTGGTGATTGGAATGAAAAATGGGCTAGGATTGAGGTAATGACCGCAATGAGTCAGAGCCCTTACAATGGCATAATATTCTTTCTCATAGTTGCTATAATGACAGCTATAGCCATTAAGCTTCTCACTGAAATGAGCAATAGGCCTCTTGGATTGGACTAAGATAGCCCCAATCCCTACTCCACTTATATTACACTCTAACTCAAATAGATCTTCAAAATTTATGAGTGTTAGAATGGGTGATTGGCCAAGCTTCTATTTGATGGTTCCAAAGGCTTTTAGGCAGCCTTGGTCCATTCAAACATCCCTTTCTTCATGCATTCAATTATAGGGGCGATGATAGAACTGAAATCCTTGATGAACCTCTGGTAAGAAGAAGCTAAACCATGAAAACGCCTTACCTCCATGACTAAAGTCGGTTGAGTCTAGGTTTGGATTGCTTAAATTTTTCTAGGATAAATTTGGATTCCCTTGGCAGAAACCCCATACTCTAGAAAGGTAAGTTGTGGGGTGAAAAACTCACACTTTTCCATCTTGGCATAGAGTTCTTGCTCACTTAGAAGCATGAAAACCTGTGTTAGGTGCTACTTATGTTCCTATTCATTTCGACTATAAACTAGGATATCGTCAAAGCATACAACAGCAATATAACCAATGAAGGGTCTAAGCATCTCGTTGATTAACCTTATAAATTTGCTAGGGGAATTAAATAAACCAAAGGGCATGACAAGCCACTCTTACAATGCTTGTTTAGTTTTGAAAGCTATTTTTCATTCATCCCAAATCCCTCATTCTAATTTGGTTATAACCACACCTCAAGTCAATTTAGAAAAACACATCAGCACCATGCAACTCGTCGAGCATATCATTAAGACTAGGAATGGGGCACCTATACTTGATTTTAATTTGTTTATAGCATGACTATCCACACACATTCTCATGGTCCCCTCTTTCTTTGGAATAAGTAGAGTTGGGATAGAGCATGAACTCATGCTTTTCCTAATGTACCCTCTATGAATAAGTTTTTGAATATGGCATTGTAACTCAATCTCCATAGAATTACACCTATAAGCTGGCTTATTTAGAAGGGCAACCCTTCATAGCAGATCAATGGGGTGTTCAATGTCCCTAATTGGAGGTAAACCCAGGGGTAGATCATCAGGAAAAACATCCTCAAACTCATTTACAAGAGGTTGTGCAGGTGGATGCAAAAGTCTTCCCCCTCTCACTTTCCATCTCAAGTAGGTCGTAAATTAGTTCACCCTCACTTCTGGACCTCTCGACCCATGTCTCACTTATAAACAAGGTCTTCTCACTTGTGTTTTGCTCCTATTGACTAGGTATAATGTTTCAGACATGGCTAGGTGGTGAAGGGGCTAGAGTGCAACTACGAGCCTAAACCTTAAAGGAATAAGTATTGGACTTTCCATGATAAATGGCTCCTCTATCAAATTGTCATGGCCTACCAAGCAATACATGATAAGCTTTCATAGGTATTTAAGCTTTTCAACTAAATGGATTGAGGCAACATTAGCACAACTGTCTCCATCAATGATTAAACTACATACCTTCCCTTGAATGGTGCACTGGAAGTGAAAGATATACTCTCTTTGGCTCTTTTCCATGGATCCCTCTATAGCATGCAAGATCCTTTTGAGCACTAAGAATACTCCCACATAAGGAGGTAAGATAGTGGGTTCTTCCGCCCTCTCTACTTCTCCTTCACTAACCTCAAGATCAAGCTGATCAATTTCTTTCATCTCCTTGATAATAAGTGCCTTCCTGCTTAGACAGTCAGCTTGATGGTACCCACAACCTTGTCAATTAAAGCATCTCTTTCCATCAAGTTTTTTAGGAAACACTAACAATGCTTTTCCCCTTGTCTAATCCCTTACTATCCATGGAAGTAGCCTCAGCATTAAGAATAGGTTGAGATTTGATTTGTGGACTAGGCTGTGAGTAGGAATTGGAAAAAAGTCTCCTATTTTTGGAGTGTTTCTATACCCTAATAGCTAACTTGCGAAGGTCCTCAAAGCACTAGTAAGGTTAGAGTTCAACCTTCTCAGATATACTAGGATCAAGTCCCCTAACGAGCCTCACCATAGTTTGTTGTTCGCCTTCACCTAAACACACTACTAATCTGTAGTTGTTCAAACTCATAAATGTATTCTTCCAGACTCATTCTTCCCTGATTCAAGGATGATACTCTAAGGTACAGATCGTGCTTGCCATTATCAGGGAGAAACCTTTTATGCATGAGTCTCTTTAGTTTAGACCAAGTTCTGGTGTGTGACTTCCCTCCTCAGCTCTCTGTCTCTTTGTATTTCTATGCTAGATTGAGGCATATTTTTTTAGCTTAAGGACAATAATCTTGAACTCGTTTTTATTTGAGTATTCTTTAATATCAAAGAATGTCTCTAAGGTTTAAATCCGTTCACGTTAATGATCTATATTCAACTTACCTTCAAATTATAGAGGGTCAAACCTTATGTCCCTCAAATCATCCTCTCTAGCTGGCCTCCTTCTTTCTCTAGGTGAATGGTCATGTTGGCATGAAGAGGAATGGCGCAGGGGTTAGATAACCCCTTGGAGATCTATGGTTGCTTCTTCTCCTCCCTCTAGGATCATCTCTAAACATAGCAAGGACTTCTTCCCCTCTCGATCTTATAGGCTTCTTCCAAAGTAAGCCCTCTAAGATTCTAGCCTAAGAAGAGTCACTTTTCTCTCTCACAGACATAGAATAGAGTATAAGGATTTTATATAGGAAATGGAGGTGTTCTCATAGCTAGCAGTGTGTTTGGGCAGTAGGGTTCTTTATGGAGTTATGCAAGACATGTTTGGGCAGAGCTAAGAAAAAATAGTAATACCTGGAAAGCAAATAGAAAACTCAACAAGTTATGTTCTAATACTAATCTGATGTGTGAGTTCAATAAAAACTCAAATAAAGGCTTCTTGGAACTTTAGTTTTGATGAATCAGGTTAACAATCAGCAAGAACAAGAATATGAATGGAATAAAGGCTCAACCAACACCCAAGCTAAGGTAGCAATCCACCCTCCAAATCATAAAGGCTAAGCCACCAGAATTAGATTAAAGGAAACCACTCAGTTTAGCAGGCTAATCACAGTTTGTTAAGTGAGATTTTAGAGAGAACTTCGATGTCAACAATGGAGTTTCGTAAAGATGTTTAAGTAACCTGACAACCAATAAAGGAAGTACTTTTAAACTACCAGTTCAAGCTTTTTTCCATTAAAAAAGTCTCCTTAATGCCTAGTTAACCCTTAATCAAGCTTAACTACAAACTGTTTCCGAGATAGAAGATAAACTAGCTAATTATATAGCATGAGTCTAGCTAATCTATGCTTAATTTACATTAACTTGAGCCTAGACGTGATTGACTATTCAAATAAGCCAACTTTCATGTGAAGGGGAGAGAAAAAGGCTGCAAATGTGACATGTTTTGCGCTGGCCAGTTCGGGTGAAGCTTGTGATCGTTCATTTTGATCATTAGGCAACTTGCTCCTAAAAGCTATTCATGATTATGTTCCTAGTTGCTTAAGCAACTGAGCACAGAGGGACATAGGTGAGCAAGCCTTTTAGATGCAGAAAAATCCATTACAAAGTCAAATAACATATTTTGACTTGATCAAACTGGGTTAACATAAAATTTACACAAGTTATTTTTTTCAAGCTAGGCATTATTTAGGGATGATTTAAAGCAAGTTAGGGAACACTAGGATGTTAGTGGTACCCCCAAACAAAAAGCAACCAGCCCTAAGTTAGGTTAAAGCCCAAGGAACAACCACTTCTTTCAAATCAAGGAGAAAGTAGCTTAAACTAAGCATGCTACTGTTTTGGGCTTCTTATTGAAAATGCCTTGATCGATCACGAAAATGGAGTTTAATCTTCAAAAGAAGACTTCTTAAGGAGTCCAGGAAAGTAGGATCATCGTATAAGAAGACTTAGGAACATCACTAAGGATGTTACGCAAGATAGTGCTTGATTCTGGATGGTTAAGGGAGGTTAAGGACATGATTGAAGTGTTTGTAAGGTAATTACCTTTTCCCCCTTAGACAGTAGCATGATGATCTACATCAAGCACTCACTTTGTAATTAATAAATGACCATATGTGGGTTTCTCATGCAATCCATGCAAAACATAATTATTTGGCATTTGTTTTTAAATTCTTGATGCAATCAGAGCAATCTTTATTATAGCTATTCCATGACGATTTCCCTCCTTGTTATTAATCATTTCTAATTTTATTGTTTATTTCCTTTTTGTGCGCAATGAGTCACTTGGTCACGATTTAGATCATTCTTATCCCTATAGATATTAATCGTTAAGATTGAATGTAAACCTATAGCAAAACGTCTGCCTAGTCTGATGTGGGAAGGTTATGTAAATAAGCAACTTAGAACTACAAGGCAGAATACAAAATATCCCTTCAATGCTAACCTAAAACTGACTATAGATTTAAGTCAAAGCATAACATCAAATGTCAAGAAATAGTCAATAATTTACTCCTTAAAGGGTATATAATGACAGTAAGAATACAGAATGAGGACCTTTTTATAAAAAGATGACGCGGAGTAAGTTCCGAGGCTAGGTCTACTCTCACTAGTAGGGGTCTTGAACCAAGTTGGTCCAATGTTGCCTCTAGTTCAAGGACTATGTCCCCCCTAGTTCAATACTGATTTGGTGCCCTTGAGATGGTCCAAGTAAGATTAGAAAAATGGTTGGGTAATTAGTAGTCCTATATAAGGAGTTTAACCACTTAGTCCTCCTAAAACCACCTCATTTGTTAATTTTTAGTTTTCTAGGTAGGATACTTCATCTCATTTCTAGCTAAGATTTAACTAGGTAAATGAGCTTCTAGGTCTTCAAATTATACATTTATAGAAAGCTTGTGATGTCTATTTTCCTATAAGTCTTGAATCGTACTCAAGCTCCAAGAATTGACAAAGTTATGGACTAAACAGCAAATAAGTGTCGGTCCAAGATTGGAAAATATACAGTTTTAAATATGGGCTTAATTAAGAAGGTTACAACTATAATTTTGGAGATTAATCAACATGGGTCATTTGTTACACATAAAGGAAGAATCACCAAGTGGAAGCACCTCCATTGGGGGAGTAGAGCCTTCCCAAATCTCTCTAGAAGATAGAGGATGAATCCTAGAAAATACAACTCATTTTGATCGTAATTATTGTAGGCATCTTGATTATTTTTCTTGGATATTTTGTAAGCATCTTATTAGACCACTTGCCCCACTAATTTAATAGCTACTCCCTCTTTAATTAGATATTTATAGGCACAATTGCCTCTATGAAGATTCCTTAAAATCTCAAAATCCTTATCTCTCCAAGGAGGGTGATGACTTGAGTTCATCCCTTTAATCTAATCCTTGGTGTTAAGGATTTAGAGGTTAGAGGGTGGGTTGATTTAATCTAGCTAGTGGTTTAACCTTTAGCCTATATATGTGCCTCTAATTATTTTGTCACTAGCTTACACAAAATCCACAAAAAAAATCTCTCTTTCTTGATGCACTATAAAAAAGGTTGCTTCCCTTCACATTTAATTTTGCTGATAACCACACTTATAAGTATAGAAATAGTAGTTGCCCACACTTAGGCTAAATGTGGCGAAGTTAAGTATGTGGAAGTGTTCTGCACACTTAATGGAAATGCGAGTAAAGTTATATTTCCTACACTTATAAATGCGGAGTAAGTACTAATTACCCACATTTTGTGTGCAGCTATTTTACGCTATGCCCACTCTGGAAGATGCGAGAAGTCATAATTTTTTCCACACTTAAAAGTGTTACTTGTGTCATTTTAGTTTTTAAAAAAATAATGCTGGTAATTAATATAAAACTTATTAAGTTAAAAACAAAACAATTGTATACAATTATTCTATTTTTAACTAACAAGTTTTATATAAATTACCAGCACGCATCACCCTACATAAATGAATAAAATTAACAAACCAGCAAATTAAAATAGATTAAACATCAATTAAATAAATTACATTAGTGCCTAAAAAGTTAATTGTAGATATAACAACAAAGACTAAGGTAATCAAAACTAAATATTCTTGCATTGTTTTGAATCCATCCTGTTAATTTTTTTGTTGTAGGCAGTTGATTGAACATTTTATTGCTCTATATGCTACCTAAAATTGTACTTTGAAAATATACCTAACATCTTAGAAAATAAAAAAAATCTTTATCTTCTAGTTCTTCACTGAGAGATGTTAGCTCCAGAAACGCAACCTGTTAGAAAATTGAAACACATAAAAAACGAATGATTAAAAAAGATAACCAAAGAGATCAACTAGGACGCAGACTCGGCAGAGTCAAGTTTAAAGACACACAACATAGCTCAACCAACTATATAACCACAATAGAGTTGAGCCAAGAATAGAACCACAATCGAGTCCGATCAATAATAGAATCGTTATTGCAACAAATACAGTGTATAACAAATTCCAAAAAAGCAATCCGAGTAGAATGGCAATAGTCCCCAAGCAACCTCAGACGATGAACCTGAAAGCAACATTCTATTCAAGATATGTTTAAACTTTCTGAGAGCATGATTGAGATTAGGTCATAGCACACACCTCTCCACAAAATGATTCAAAGAACTATTTCATCCTATTGACTAAATACACTAATATTGAGGCTTTTTAAATTTCAATTATAGCAATCAAACAAAGAACTGAGCTACACCTAATAATGAACCCACCTTTGGTTGGAAAGTAGGATTAAGAGGAGCAATAGTAGCCTTAGAAGGAAGCACTCTGACAGGGTAACATCCAAGCATTGTGCCCAATAGGTTTAAAGCATTCTTAGCACCCTCTGCTACGATGTGAGAGAGCCAAGTGTAAGACATCAGCATAGTGATCATTATACTAAACACAAGTTCAAATTGATTAGCAGTATGTCATTTGAGGGAGCTTCTTTCTTTACTTTTTTTTTGTTTCGAGGGTGGGTTGTTAGGTTTAAGTTCATCAGTAAACTCAATGAAAGAAAAGTGTACAATGGAATTTGAATCACCACAACCATGACAATCAACAACCTACAACCCCAACAATCAAAGCATTTCAGTAATACACACTCCTAAAACAGCTAAACATAAGCTCAACAAAAGAAATCACTAAACTATATGTTGCATTACCTATCCACAATTGATGAAAAGAGTAGCAAGTTTCACTTAAAACTGACCATTTCTCCAGAGTCTGATAGTAGATCATTGTAATAAGAAATCAGTGACTCTCAAACTACATTCCATGGCAGCTTTAAATTTACAGTAGGCGGATCACTCTAGACCAAGGGCTATAAAACAAGCGTAGTGAATGAGACAAATACTATCAAATGGCCTGCATAGCCTACCATATTTGTCAAGCAATTGGGAATGGAAAATTCTAGCAATATTTTTGAGAAGAGCTAGACATCATTCTTATTAGCCTCTTGTCTCAAACACAACCGACAGATAATCAACATTATTGAGGCTTCATACTCACCATAAAAAAAGAAAAAATTCATTATAACTTCATACATGCGCCAGTTATCATAAGTCTTAACCGACCCATAGTGCCCCCCACCAAGACTGTAGGCTATTTTGGTAGCACAAAGTCATTATAGTTTCTTGCTATTACTACCCTGCTCCCCTGACCAAAGGCGGGGGGGAGGGACCAAAGGAATACACAGTACACATTCATCTCTTTCCTCTCCTCTGTTTTTTTTCTCTTTTGTTTTTTGTTTACCAGAGGGAGGCGGGGAGGCTCAACTAACATTCATCTCTTCTTTATTATGCCTTAGATACTAGGTTGTAGTTGCCTTAATGCAAAGAAGGTCAAGTGCTATTCTTAGAATATCTACATATAGAAGTATACAGAAGTAAAAATTTAGTAGCATACCTATAACTTTGGTAAATCCATCGAGCTAAGGTGTGTGCTTTGGGATTTCTAAGTGGCGACCAAAGTCTAGCTTGAGAACCTAAATGAGGAGAGAGCAGTAGTGCCACCCTTTGAGCAGAAGATATAATGCTAAGCACATTCTGACGAGCCATGGATGCCATGTTGTCTTGCAGGTGACTCTCAAAAGCAAATTGAAATGCAATAGTCATGACTAATTTCTGTTACTGCCAGAAGCAGAATTATCAGTGGAGGATTTATTCCTAAATGGAGCCACTTTAAGAGCAGAAGCAAGATCTAAGGTGTGATTTGGACTCGATGCCTCCTTGTTTAATTCAACCACATCAATTATCCAAAAAGTCAAAAGAGACCAAAATTTAAGCCAATCTCTAGAAAATGACATCTTTAATTAAAATTCAAATGTTGAAGCAGAAAAGCTACCTTCACAAAATCAAATGGGATTATGCGAAATCCGACAGGCAGAAGAGGAGCATCATCAGTAAAAGAGGCATCTATAGGAGCAAATATAAGCTCAGCACACAGACTAAAAGCAATCTCATCCATTCCACTACATAGCTGCCAAAAGAAATCATTATATTAGGGGAAAGCAAAAACTGAGACCATAGGAGGCAAATAGCATACAAGTTCCAACATGTCCGCATACTATACTTATTTTAGAATATTAAAAAATTTTACAAGTCCACAACATGGGTCTACAAACAACACAATGACCAGACTATTCAAACAAAATTATTTTGTTTTGTTTTGATGCACTGGTTTTCAATTGTCGCACTTGAGTGGAACAAAACTAGCCACTAACACTGATTTCTTGGCTTTGAATTATAAACAACAGAACTCTAAAAGCCTAATGACACTGGTCTTTGCATATTTGTTATGACTTAGCAGGGTACCTTCTGCATCTCTTAATGGTTGATACATAGAAGGAAGTGACAAATACAAGAACAGTTACATTCCTATGAAAAATTGCCACAGGGCAAAAGGAACCAGGGGAAGATATATGAGAGAGTATGTGATGTAATAAGTCATACTAAACTAGAGAACACATCATCGTGACTTTAACATTATTGCAACATGTACATACAAGTGACAGTTTAAACAATGTGCAAAAGAGAAGATGCTACATGTGCAGGCATGTAACGAAATCCATTCTGAATGTACAACAAGAGAATAATATATGAGAACCATTCAAAAAGGAAATCAGACAACCTCACAGAGCTGTAAAATCGTTTGAATTGACTCACAAGAGAATAATTACCCCCACAATCGTCCGAATTGACTCACCGACTCGAAGTTGTGGTTGAAGGCTGTGAATTCACCCCATCTGTGCATTCGACTGCTACTGTGCGAATTGTACCCATTCTAGCTCTCTCTTTTGCTCTCTGCCTCTGGTTTAGTGGGTGCAACTGCGATGGTGATGGGTTTTCAAAACCCTAGCTTCGTACCCCACCTCGCGTGACACTAGGCTCGAGCCTGGCCAATGGTGATGCCGTGATCTGGCCGACCACCACCGCGCCTTGCCGCCGCCTACTCTCTCTATATATATCTCTCTATTTCTAGTGGTTGCCAAGGATTAGGAGGAGGAGGAGGAGTCGAGCCTATTCAAAGCCCCCCTTCTGCCTGTTTTTCGCAAGGAAGAAAAGGGCCTCTGGCCTTTTTCTCTCTCTCTCCTTTTTTTGTTTTCATCAATTACTTAGTCCCACTTATTAAATCGAGTTCAATCCTAAATTATCTGATTTTTCTAATTAATATCAATTCCACATGCCTTTACACAATATATTGAGACATAAATATTGAAATATTTTGTACAAATTATCTCATTAATATAATAAAAAGTAATTATAAAAGCCTTTTTTAATTCCCCTCGCTAAATAAGTATAAGAATAGGTTCATAGTTTACCCACACTTGTTAAATGTGGAATCCAAAAACCTACCAACTCTTATCATTTTTCTCCCCACACTTAATGGTGTGGTGATACAAATGTAGAACTAAGCATTATTTTTTGTAGTGATGGTTGATCTTGGGTTGAGGTTGTGATCTTGTTAGATTATCAATGTCATTTTGGGGGTTTGTGAGCAATTACGTGATATTCTTCAAGCCCTTGGTTTTCTTCCTCAATCTTAAACATTTTCTTTGCCAAAGGAAGTCACTCATGCATCAAAATAGATTCTCAAATCATTCATAGTTGCATTAGAGTAAGTTTGATGAGGAGTATAGGGTCAGAGTTAATCTCTACAACCACTAAGAAGGTAACAAAGATTCAAGAAAATGTTAAGACTACTCAAAGCCAACAAAAGAGTTATGCCTATAAAAGAGAGGAGAAAATTAGACTTTCAAATGGGAGATAATGCATTCTTAAAAAGTTCCTCAAGTCAAGGTTGTAGGAGGTTCAACACCAAAGGAAAGTTAACCCTTAGGCACAACGATCCTTATGATAAATCATTGAAAAGTTAAACTCAATGGCTTATGTATTGGCTTCACCAATAGAACTCAGGCATACACATAATCTTTTTCATATTTCACAGCTTAGAAAGTGTGTTTCAAATCCTAAACAATGCCATTGTGAATGAGCCTATGGAGGCTACTAGCAGCTTCGTTTATAAGGGGCATCATGTGCAAATACTAGATTGTAGAGTTAAATAGTTTCATTATAAGAATATCCTGCTAGTCAAGGTTTTATGGCCTAACCATACCTTATCCGAACTCACATGGAAGATGGAATAGGATTATAAGAAACTAGTACCCACACTTGCGTGAGGTAAATCTAAGATTTCTTTCAAATTTATGTGTTTGGAGGATGAATGTTATTTTGAAGAGGGGAGGTTGTAATTGCCCGAACCTAAATCATGCTAATTAATTTGATTAATCTCCATTTAAATTAATTAAGTTGAGCCTGCATTTCAATTTGGTATTTGATATATTTATGTAATTGCAAGTTGAGATGATGAAGTAGCCTCGAGATAAGATTTAATTGTGCTCCACACTATATCATTTAGAACTTATAAATGTAAACATAAATAAAAAGATTAAATAAAAAATAGCCCATTTGTAAAAGTGAGTAATCTTGGAATATATATTCTTATACATGATTGGTTGCCCTGTATTATACAAGAACAATAAGGTTAAATGAGTAAATTAGAAATAAATACAAAGTATATCTTGATCATAAAGGGTAAAGTTCATAAATTTCTTCCATATAATGAAATACTAATAATGTCCAAAATATTAGCCCCAAATTTTGGCTCAAACACTTCTTAATTAAAAAAAAAGGGAGTTGTTTTTTTGCGAAGAAAAAAAGGAAAAGAAAATAACAAATGAGGAACACATACATTTAAGATAAATATGATATATCAAAATAAATAAAACTAAGCTACAAACCTTTGTTTCGCGTCTCCTACCCCGCCCCTGCCCCTGCATTTTTCTTCTTCTTCTCTTGCTCCCAGACCCATGACACCCCCTACCTAGCAGCTTCGCCACCCTCTAGGCTTGCTGTGTAGCGCCAGCCGGGACCTCCACCAACAGCACCACCTCCTCCTCCTACTCCTCCTTGGCATGCCATTTTAGGTGTTAGGAAGGTGAATCCTAAACCCTATTTTATTATCTTTCTTCGCTTATAAATTAGTTGACAAAGATGCTTTTTAATCTAGTTAAGTGATAATTTGTGTAAATTTAAAGTTTATGATTGCAATTTAAGGATTTGAAGTAACTGGTTAAAGTGGGTGTTCATGCTGAAATTGATTTAGGGGTGCACTCTTTGAGGTTCTACCATAAAGTTGGTTTGGTAAAATTTTTGAGATATTATGTGTGTGCTTGAATAAAAATTCAGAGGGTTTTTGTATAGGCATAGATGGATTGCCATGGAAGAGGTGAAGTGGAGTCCATGTTGAAGATAAAGCAAGGAGGGAAATGTCAATTTTAAGGGTTTCGAAATGAATTAGGAATGTGATTTTAGGAGTTCAATTGAAGGAGTGCGAATAGTGATTGCTATGTAAAATTTAACCAAGTTAATGATGTAAGAGAATTAAAGAGTTTGATGTGTTAGCTAATCGAAGTAGAGACGTTGGCGAGTTTCAATTGGTGTTAAAAGTGACCCGAAGTGTGAATGTTGTAACAAAGTTAATTAAAAAAGGGTGAGTTTTGCATAAATCGGTCAATGAGGGACTTCATTCTTAGTGGTCCAACCACGTATTGACAACCCAAAGTACACGCGAAGTTCTTAGTCGTTAATCCATTTCCAATTTAACTCCAAAAGCCTATATATGTATTGAGGATAAAACCAACGCATAAGTGGACTTTACGTATCTTCATTTCGATTATGACAACTCACTAGAACCAAAAAGGTGGGCGTGAGGATGAAATAGTATTATCTATAAGCCAAGGGTAGTTCTAATAGTCATGTCACTTGTAATAATAACTATAACAACAATGGAAACAACAACAGCAATAATAATAATAATAATAATAATAATAATAATAATAATAACAATAATAACAATAACAACAACAACAATAATAATAATGATGATGATGATGATGATGATGATGATGATCATATTCGTAGTAGTAGTAGTAGTAGTAGTAGTAGTAGTAGTAACAATAGTTATGGCTACATTAATAGTTAAGAAAATTACCATGGAAAACCGTGAACCACTTACTAAGGTCATCAATAATCAAATTATTTAAAACTCTACTAACCAAATACATATGTATGTTTGTAGCAGAAGTAAGACCTTTTTTGTGGTTATTAAGGAATAAATGAATATTTTATGAATGGGAAGAGATTTTTAAAACTTTAGATACATTTATTGCCTATACTCTTAGAAAGTTAATATGTTTCCCAAAAGTATATAATTTCATTTTGATGCTTATGCAATGTTTTGTCACATAATTAAGTGGTCCCACTAGCTACTAGACATTAGAGTTTAGGCCCTTTAGTCCACCTGTGTGGCCTCAGCTCAGGCCCCTCCATTGGCCTCGTAGGTGTACGCCTACCTCAATGATCACATCAGATGTAAAAAATAATCGGCAAGACAATATGTTGATAAAGCTACTAGGCTTTGGCCTATTTCGCGAAATATTTTGTGTTTTTTGTTTGAGGTGAAGGATTAATGATTAATCCTCTCCCTAACAAGCCCAAAGGAAGTAAGGCTACATGTGTTTTGCCACTCGGCATCATTAGATGCTCATAGTGGATTTTGGTATAGTATGATGAGTTGACCATGCTTAAAGGTCATGATGAGTCATATTCTAAATAAGCATATATAATGTGGAGTATAAGGAGACACTTAATCTAGTTATATTCTAGTTATGTTAAAATTAAATTATCGTTCAAAGTTAACTTGAATGCTTTTAGCTTAATAGGGCCAATAAACATGAAAGTGCTTTAGTTAAAGATGTGTAGCTATTATATTGCCTTGTTTAATCTAGAATGATAGTAATGCCTCTAATCATTGGGGCATCTGCTACAACCACGATATTAAATAACCATATTAAACTAATTACTTAATTAGGGACTGGGGGTGTTCCAGTATGTTGCCTTTGAATGGTGTCTCAAGAGTCATATTCGTGTAAACTACTTTTATCTAGATGTTTTCCCTTCTTTTGAGGCATACTCTTAAGGTACTTGTCTAGCTTTCTTTTGTTAGCCAGATCATTGAGTACTCTATCTAAATCCCAGCGATATTTCATATCATGCTAATAGTCTTTTGGAAATACACACCACATATCTTTATGATTGTTCTTTAGCCTGTGCCTGAGAGGTTTAGGATCTCTATGTGTACATGACTCGTAATTTCCATATGGATTTCCCTGTTGAGGTAATAAAGACTTTGCGACCCTTTTGTTTTTTTCTTTCATTGTCGACCCAATCAGCTTTGTCTCATCTCTCTTATATACCTCTTTTGGAGTTCTTATCCCTTTCTATGACACCCCGAATGCACATGTCTCACTGTTTGTATACTCTTTAATTCAACCCATAACTAATACTGATAAATCCGATGATTGGGGCATTACCGCCGTCTAGAAGGGCAAGGCTTTAAGCATTTGCATGAGATATAACATAAGTAAGCTTAGATTACGTACAGTCATATACATTCACCCATTATCAAACCATGTACAAACTGCTGCTAACTACCATAAGGTTTATACACCACAGTAGGGCAATTCTCTATATAGTTTATAGTTTCATCAACTAAAGACCTCAAAATACAATTCCTAAAATATTCTTCAACTAACATAATCATTGATCCATCCATGTTTCCTTGCTCACTTACTTTCTTTAGCTTGTTCATTAGCACGAAGGCCATTCACTGAGCACTTGCTTAAAACAAAACATGAAAAATATTTCGAGATGCGAGCCGAAGCTCAGTACATGCTTTCTTGTATTGTTAAATGATCACTGAAAAATTGGTTGGGCACCCACTTTACAATTCATTTTACTTGAAAACAATGAATGAGATGAAAGTAAAACTGTATTACAAGTTATTATCTTATAGTGAACCCGCTGCAATTGTTACGATCTATTGATAAACGTGCACCTGCCAAGTCTATTAGAATGCCTAGCCTGAGGCCGCATGATCACTAAAGTGTGGATGCCCTATAAATGATAACTGGTGGGGTCACTTATTAAGGAATAATTCACCAAGTAAACTGATTCACTGATATACATGCCAAGAGATTATAACTTTGATAAATACATTCCGATTTCTAAAAATATAGGCAATAAACGTACCTGTGGTGTTAAAAATGCAATCTCACTTGAGGATATTTATGCACAATGAGGACTGATAGCGTAGACCCAGATTATGCTTAAGAAATTTAATGGCAGGTATATGTAGGTAGTTAACAACACTCACTTTCGTAATCTACAACTTTAATAGCAATTGATCAATTAAATACCAGTCATAACTCAATAGATGTTGCGCTAAGATGATTTGAAAACTAAACAGATTAATGTACATTAATTCCAAATAAAACAAATTGGAGCAAAATAGACCAAAATAAAATAATCCAGGTTATAATGGAAAGACTTTAATGATTATAAATGGGATTTGGATTTTTGATGTTTCCAAGATGAATAACGATTAAGGCCATGAGGGTGTAATTGGGTTCAAAATTGCTTTCATCAAACCAACTCAGCCTAACAAGCACTGTTCTTAACTCATCACCACTTCTCTAATTTCCTTCACATGCCATTTAACTCGATCTTTTAGCCCAATTGAGTTTTCAACCACAATAAAAGTTATTAAGCTCACTAAACTTTGTATTTTCCTTGCAATATCCATAATTATTTAGGAACTTTTAGTTAAACTCCCAAAATTCAAACACAAGATGTCTTCTAAAATTAAGCTTAAATAAAATTGTCACAACTCCAGTTTATCATGCACAGTCTTCACAAATAACCCATAATTGTTTTCATAAAACCTAGAATGAAGTGATTCAAGGCACATTTGAAAGATAACTGATTGACTTATCTATCCACCAAAAATCATAATTTTTTATATAAACTAGTAATTACTAGATTATTTTCAACATTTCCCTATTTTTTTGTCTGCTTCTACACCTATATGTTTTTTCCCCTCCACATAATCACTCAAAATGCTCCTATAAACTCATTCACTTGCATAATAAACTAAAAAACCTCTTTTTGGTTACTTATGAGGTTATCCATAACCCTAAGTCATGCTCAATTGAAATTCACATCAAAACTCATCTAAAATCTTCATACATTATATCATATTCACTCTTAACGATAAAGACTATCAAACTAAATCAAAACAATTTGAGGTTCATCATTTTCAACATCAAGCTTGCTTGATCATGCTTGATTCAATTTTTAAATACTTCTAAACTCATCCGTACATAATAAAACATCCAACTAACACTTGTTCTTATAAAAAAACATGATCTATAATCAAATCATATAGACAAGAAAGAGTTAGGCTTTTACCGTACTTGAGAGCTTAAAAGAGAGATAGAAGTTATGTTTGGTGCCAGTAGTGGTTGTGGTGGTGGCTGGCAGTGGTGGCTAGTGGTAGAAGCTGGAGGCAACAACTAGCAGTAGGACAAAAATAGGGCTGGTAGCCATTGGCTCGAAGAAAGAGAGGGAGAAGAGGAAGAAGAAAAATGGGGTTTTGCCTTTACATGATATTTTTTGATTTTTCTAGATACTTGGCTAATTTTATAGGGCTATAAAGTAGCTTTTCCTAATTGAGATTTAGTGTAAATGATGATGATTGATTAAACTCAATTACGTCAACTCTTTGGGCCTCAAATTGGGCTCAAATGAATTGGGCCCAAACAAATAGCACACATTTGCAATAAATCTTTTTACGTAGCTTAAAATTAAACTTTTGTAATGATATTAAAAAAATGCAATGTTTAATCATATTTTATCGGGGCCTACTATCGATTCAACCAAAATTGTGATGATAATTGAAACTCAAATTGCGAAGTGAGGCCTAAAATGAATTTTTCCCAATTGAAATGATTAAATGCAATAAATAGATGTAGAAAATTAATAACATGGTTTAATGAAATAAAAAAATATGATTTAGGGTCGGGCTGTTATAATCTTCCCCCGTTAAAGAGTTTCGTCCTCAAAGCTTATGGACTTTCTTACCAATATGTAGGATTACCTCAAATAGGTATGGATACTTGACTTTTATTTCTTCCTCGGTTTTCCAAGTGGCTTCTGAGGAGGTATGATTTGTCTAAAATACTTTAACTAAGGGTATCTGCTTGTCGCATAGCCATTTAATCCTGCGATCTATTACGTGGATTGGACACTCTTCATGCACTAGATCCCAGTGATTTCAATGGGTTCAATTACGGCAACGTGATCAGGATCTAGAATGTACTTCCTAAGCTGTGAGATTTGAAATGCGTTATGTATGCATCTGAGTTTTGCAGGCAGATCCAGTCGATGAGCTACGAGATTTAGTTTTTAATGATTGCATATGGTCCAATATATCTTCAACTCAATTTGTCTCACACTCCAAACCTTCTTATACCTTTAGTTGACGAAACTTCCAGAAAAACCATACCACCTACTTAAAACTCTAGATGGCTTGTTGTTGTGTCAGCATAGTTCTTCTATCGACTCTGGGGAACCCATATATGCTCTCGAATCTTCCTTATCGTTCTAGTAGTTTGTTGGATTAGTTCTAGGCTCAAGGTTAATGCTTCATCTAATTCACTTCAGCACAACAGGGTTCTACATTTTCTTCTATATAGAGCCTCAAACGGGCCATTTTAATGATGGACTCGTAACTGTTGTTGTAAGAAAACTCCATCAATGGTAACTCAGCTTCTCATTTCCCTTGGAACTCCCATGCACATGCTTTTAACATGTCTTCTAGAATCTCATTCACTCTTTCAATTTGCTCATCTCTTTCAAGATGATAGGAACTGTAAAAATTCAATTGGGTTCTGAATGCTTGTTGAGGTGCTTGCCAAAAGAAATAGGCTTCAAATCTCTGATCTCTATCTGACACTATGTCCGTTGGATTTTCATCACATTGAATTATGTCCTGAACATATAACTGGGCTAGTCTTTTAACTCCCTAATTATCCCGAATTGGTAGAAAATGCGACAGATTTAGAGAGTTGATCAACTATTTCCCCGATAGCGTCCTTTTTTGAAGCAGAAAAGATAAACCCATGATGAAGACCATTGAGATTGAGTCCTACATCCAAGTGGGGATTTCTAAAGGTCGAAGTTCATCTATGGGACATTGATGCTCTGCTTTAACATTTTGGCACATCCGACACTTGTCTGTATACTGTCGATCTCTTTCCTCATATTATTCCACCAAAAGTATTGTCTTAGGTCTCTTTACATCGTGGGCCTCCTGGGTGCACCGAGTATCAGGTGCTGGGATATCCTCTAAAACCGTCTTCCTTAATTCCACATTTTTTAGTACATACAGGCAATTTAAAATTGCAGGGTTCCATCTTCATTTACAATAAATCCAGGCGGCTTCCCTCTCTTAAGCTTTTGTTTTTTCCTTTGGAGTTTAAGGAAAATTACCTCCACTATAGAGGGTTCTAAAGTAAGTGCTAATAATTGAACACTTGCTTTCCTATGTGACACTAATTGAACACCCAAGTCCTCTAGTTCTCTTATGAGGTTCTGCTAGGTAATCACTACAATGTTCAAGCTATGTTGTGCCTCCATACTTAAGGCATCTCCTACAACATTTGCCTTTCCTTGGTGATATTGGACCTGCAGGTCATAATCTTTAAACAATTCTAACCAATGCCTTTTGCCTCAAATTTAGCTCATTCTAAGTAAAGATATACTTCAAGCTTTGATGATATGTAAAGATCTTATAGAGTACTCCATAAAACTAATAGCTCCAAAATTTTAATACAAAGATCACTACTGCTAGTTCTGTGTCGTGGGTGGCGTAATTTCTCTCATAAAGTTTGAGCTATCGGGAGACATAAGCTAGCACTATATGTTGTTATATCATAACACACTCCAATCCATTCTTCAATGCGTTACTATAGATGGTGTACTCCTTACCTTCTACTGGTAGTGTTAGGATTGGAACGGTAGTTAATTGCTGCCTTAACTCCTGAACTGCCTTTTCACACTTCTCTATCTACTCAGATTACAAGAAATGTTGTATCTATCCATGCTCAAAATCGCTTCCTTCCACACTTATACCCATGGTAGGGTCTATTCGCCACACTTAAGGTAAGCATGCATAGGGTATCCATGAAGGAATATTCACCATGCTTAATAAGCATGGCAGGCAGTATGGTACCCACACTTATATCTATGGAGGGCTACATCATCTATCATGCTTATAGGTGTAGATAGATTCCTCTCGCTTGTATCCGTGGCTAGATTACCCTTTGAGTGAAAAAGCATCCTCACCACTCCCTCACTTATAAGTGTGGTGTTACATATTTGATAACTAACTTTCAAATACTTTATATAAATAACTAATTTTGCCAGAAACATTTTCATATAAAGGAAATAACATATCACTATTTTAAAAAATGTACATAATTTATTGTAATCATATATATATATATATATATATATGTATATATATTTATATATATATATATATATTTATACAGAGAGAGAGAGAGAGAGAAAGAGAGAGGGGGTGAGAGGGAGAGAACATATTTAACCTAAATTTAAATGATGTAAAAAAGTACGATAGCTTTATAACCATGAACTAATTGCATAACTGCTGTTCAACCACATAATGAAAATTAAGTGATCTATGCGAACAACTATTATGAGATTAATTTCAACATGTTTATAAAGTACGCATCCACTACTAAAAAGTTAAGTTTGTTTGCAATGCACATATATAACATTGAAGCTAAACAGACCAAATGAGATGGTGCAGAACTCCATAGTTCCAAGTGAACATTTGATGAACCTGAACTTTGTATCCAATTTTGTGGCATGCGACTCCTGGTTTTAACTTAAAACAACCAAACTTATACATTGGAGTTAAATACAACAAACAATATTGCTAAATTTGCTAAAAAGATCTAAAAATATTAAGGCAGGAAAATACAATGAGACAAAAACTTAATTGACAAGCCTTCAAACAGGTACTCCCGTTCCCAAACATTATGTAATTTCCCTACCCTTAGGCTATTCTTTTTAGTATATTCCCTTATTTTGAAAAAAAAAATGTTGACAGAACTCTGCCTAAAACTTGGCTATTTTCCTTTTACAACCTGTCATAAATACAGTAAAAAATAGAAGAAACTCTTAATGATCTCAACGACCGTATACCGGAGCAATTCAACTCATCAGGCCACATGCCTGCAGCATCCAACACAAGTAAGAGTGGAAGCATGACCTTTTTTATCACTTACAATCACTGGTCAAATAAAGTGATTGACACATTGGCGTGGTCAGATCATTGCAATCACAACACTTAGACAAGCCAATGAAAAGATCAGATAAAACTAAAATTGAAACTCTAAACAAGTAATAGAAGGCAAAAGGTACTAACAATGATAGTCTAAGCAA
>NCQV01051316.1:1412-11793 GCA_002740545.1 Lophocereus schottii | reverse complement strand
GAAACAATATACTACAAGAAAGCCAAATTACAAAAATTTAAGTCCTAAAAAGACCACTCCAAAAAAGAAAGTCGATAATGCTATTACTTGTTATAAATGTGGTAAATTAGGTCACTATGCCAAAAATTGTAAAGTTAAAAAGAAACTCAATGAAATATGTACCGAATATCCAGATGTCCAAGAGAAATCAATTGCGTTACTTGAACTCAAGGATACACCTATTTAATCGGGAAATTCATCATCCTCCTCTGATTATGAAGATAATAATATCAATGAATTAGAAAGTGATTCAAGTGAATATTTATCAGGTAATGAGTCCTCAAGATTATGCTATAAGTGTATTGATGTTATAACTACTACTAATAATGAAAAGAATTTTTATCAGATTTAATTGAACAAATTCAAGTTACAGAATTAAGAAAAGAGTATTTACCAAAACTCAGGAGTATATTAATAAAACACGATTCTTTAAAAGCCCCTTATAAGGTAAGTATTAATAAAATATTTGAAACACGTGATATTCCAAATATTTTAAAGGCTGTTAATATTCAAGATTTGAAAAATGAAGTTCATATAATTGAAGAACAAATTAAAAATTTACCGAAAGATTTATGTTCATTATAGACAAAAGATCTTGAATTAGAAACAAGATTAACATTAATAGAAAAGAAACCTTCTTCCTTAAACATTCAAACGGAAGATACTCCTATTGATCAACAATTGGTTTCAACTATTAACCAAATAAATTTTTAAAAATAGTATATTCATATTACTCTTAAAATTAAAGATAGTTTTGAAGTCAATACTATTGCAATCTTAGATAGTGGTGTAGATCAAAATTGTATACAGAAAGGATTAATTCCATCAATATATTATGAAAAGACAAAAGAACGACTTCATAGCGCTAATGGTATGGCGTTACAAATTAAGTATCAATTATCAAATGCTTACATATGCAATCAAGGATATTGTTTCAAAAATTCATTTATTTTAGTACGAGATTTAGGTCAAGAAATTATTCTTAGAACTCCTTTCATTACTTAAATTTATCCATTTAGAGTAGATCAAATCGGTGTGCATATGGAAATTATGGGAAGCATCATATCATTCAAATTTGTCACTTCTGTTTATCCAAATGATTTATCTTTATTACAAAATACTTCAATCACAAAGCAAATTAATGTAATTGTAGTAATAATCCAAAATATTGGTATAAATTAGAACGGCATGATGTCATTAAACACTCAATAATGATCAAAAAGAATTGCAAGAAATAAATCAACAATTAAAAGAATTAAACATTAGCTTACGCAATCATATTGCCTCAACAGATGACAAAGAATTTTATACAAAATGGTTACATGATTACCATCAATTAGTGTGCCAGCATCATGATTTAGAAAAGACCATAGAATATTGGAAAACCAATATTAGAATACTCAATACATGCTAGGCCAATATCAAATCACATAGCCTACACCCATTCAGCGCGGAGTAAAATATTTCCAAAACTATTTTTAAAAATTTCCAAATGAAACAATTTTTCCAATACCTTTACTGTGAGATTTTTCCCTTTTCTGACAACAACCATAACTTATTTTCAATCATCAACAATTCAAACTTCTCCGTCATTTACCATGAATACTCAAACCCATCCTTCCTATACAATCCCTGTTCCAAATCAATTCCAAAGTTCACACACTAAAGAATTTCATCAGATCTCCATTCAACATCCTACATCTTCCACTCAAATACCTTCTTCTGAATTATCAGAACATTTCCATACAAGTCTCATCATGAACAATAACGATGAAGGCCAAAACTCACAAGTACTCAATTACTCCAATTCCATACCACTAACAAATTTTCCACATGAACCGCTCCTATTTTATCTTCGTGACCATGAACTCTACTATACATCGTTCTATGGGCCACGATACAATGAAAATGCTATCTTCATTGATTATCAAGAATGGTACAATTCCTCTGAAATATCATTTTATAGTTATCTCAAACTAATCAAAGCTTATCAAACCCTTGTTCAAGATGTTAACAATCATCCGGTTCTTATTGTTATGCCCACCGGGTATATTAATTATTTCAAATGGTTCCACAGATAGCTTGAATATTGGGCAGCTTTTGAACCTCGTATTTTCAAATTTGTGTCAAAAGTATTCCCCGATGTTCACATTTGTCCAGTCGATCAAAGTCATACTCAAGTCCTGATACCATTACAGTATCCATTCCAAATCGATGCTTCCTGTTTTGTTCATACAAAATATGGCCTACGTTGTAAATTTCTACAAGATGATTACTTCCATTTTCGTCACTAATCCCCGTCTACTACAAATCAAATTCATTCTCATCCTCAGCTCATTCAAATTATGACCCTTGTGCTCAAGATCTTTATGACTATTGAGTAGATTTTCTACTCCTTGTCGTTATTCACAAAAAAAAAAAACAAGAAAAGAACCCGAAAAGGTCTTGACCTTTGGTAAAAGTAAGGGCTATTATCTCTTTACGCAGTTTTTATTTTGTGGGATTTCATCATTTTCCACACCACTCCATCTCAAGGCCCCGGGAGGGGATTTCCCACAATCATTCAAGCTAGTAGTATCCAAGTTCAGACGTTCAGATCAATGTCCACGTTGCCAAGATCAATTCCAAAAATCAAAGATCAATTCAATGTACAAGATGTCCAAAGAAGATAAGAAATTAATGATGCAATTCAATATCCACGTTGCATTATCCAAGAAGAACAAGTTAAAATTGATGTCTAGCAATTATTAAGGCAATTCAACATGTCAACACTCAATTCAATCAGGCCTCATCAAGACAATAACTCATCATCATGTCAACATCAAAGACGGTGACTCAACACGGCAAGTAATTATGCAAGGCCATGACTCATCATCATGTCAACCTCAAAGGCGATGACTCATCCCGACAAACGGTTCAAGTCATCAGAACAATTGTTCAAGCATAGTGTTCATGACAGCTTATCTAAGCAATGTTCGGGACAGCTCGTCAAAGCAATTATTCAAGAATACTGTTCAACAAGACGGCTCATCAGAGTAATTATTCAAGAATACTGTTGAAGAAGACAGCTCATCAGAATACTGTTCAAAAAGGACAATAATTCAAGAACAGTCCAAGGTTCATTATTATTCAGCACTGTTTCGCTTTTGACGTGGTCCCAGTCCAAGTTCAACACGAAGCAGCAATAATTCAAGAATGCCGGCAAAAGTTATCAACACCAGATTCAATCTTTATCGTCCACTTGTACAAATTTAATTCCATCTTATATTCTATAAATAGATACTCCATAGCGTTGTATTAGGCAGAATGCAAATCATGTAGCAAAAAATCGCTACAAGCCTTCTCCACCTCCTTCTTCTCTCAAAAGGCCTTCTCCATATCCCTCGCACTCCATAACCATGAGCTTCAATTCAAATCCTTGTATCAGCTTTATCAATTCAAATAAAGTAAGTTTTCATTCATCTACTTCGATTATTTCAATTTCGTTATTTTCAATGTTGTTATCGTTTTAATTATCATTTCAAAGTTAATTTTTGCATAACATCAATTTGCTACTCCGCTCCCCTGCATTAATCCACATCTAGGCCCTAACAATTGGCCGCCTAGGTCGATCCTACCAAACTGGTATTAGAGCAAAGTTAGTGCCCTTAGTTAGTGTCTAGTCGTTGCTAGCGTTGGTCAGCTGTTGGTTAGCCCCAGTAAGTCCGTTGGTCAGCCGTGGTTAGGTGGTCGTGGTGGGGTGGTCCCAGTGGTCCCGGTAGAATGTGCATGACTTCTAACTAAGTGTTCAAACATAACTCAGATGACCTCTTAGGTTGGAGATCGTCTTAGTTTAGGTAGCAGTAAGAACTCAAATGTGGTTAACAGTAGGGAAGTTAGCTGTCAAATTGATATAGCTAATTGAAAAATTCCGAAACAAAAGATAGAAACAATTTATCAAATAGGTAAGTGCGATTTCAATAGTGCTTTATCAATAAAAGATCATGAAGAAATATTTAGTATAGACAAAAAATTTCAAACTATTAAATTACTTTCAAAAGTAGCTATCAAAAAATATCAAGAGAGATATCGATACATTCATTTTAGCATTATTCAAGTAGCACTCAAACCTTTAACAAGATTAGGATTAGATTGTCCTATATTCATGGCCTTAAGAGACAATAGATTAATACGTTACAAAGATTCGTTATTAACCATGATTCAAACTGATATTTGCAATAATCCTATATATTTTAATTGTTGTCCAAATTATTAATAGATTCAAATGACCCTTGGATTATGGTACTTTAGTATTAGATATCCATCTTCCTAATATTCAAAATGATTTAAAGGTTCAATTTTGTGAGCTTTCAAGAAATTTTGCTATTACTTACATAATATATTTCAAATTACTATCATCGTAACTAAATCCAAAATGTCTATTAAAACCTACTTTAGATGAAACCATATTATTAAAAGCTAAATCAGATAATATTACTACCTCCACTCTTAAATTATTAAAATGGAATGAAATTACTATTCCCCAAGAATTTATTATTCAAAATACTAGACCACAAAGAAATATTGCTCAAAAGAATATAAAGCAAATAATAGAAGCGCCTGATGGTCAAATATTAATAAGATTTCATTCGAGTAAGGAATATAGTCTATCTTCAAAACCTTTAGAAAATCTAAAACTCCCTCGAACTTCATATTCAATGTCTTCTGGGCCTACTAATTATGATTACTTAAAAGATAATCAAGTTGAAAATACTCAAAAAGTTCATTACAAAGCTCCAATAGTTGAGCCAATAGATGAAGCTACTTCATCAATAGGCTCCCCAACTTACTCAACCATACAACGTCCATCATTTTCTTCAATTAATGTTATTTCTACGCCCTTTGAAATCAATAAAGATTACTTACGTCAAAATTTCAATTCAATAGAGAATAAGGTCAAAAGAGAAGGGTTCCTTTCACACTTTGATTTAAATGCTCAAGCACTCATTAGGCAAGAATGGTATTCATTCATGGAAAGACACCAAGTGAATGTTACTTTCTTTAATTGGTGAGCTATGTTTGCCTCTGATAATAATCTTCCAGACCCATTTTATGTCAAAGAAATAAATACTAATATTAATTTTGCTAAAAAATGGACACTCAAAAATGGTCAAGTAATTACTTCTTTTATTGCTCCATTAGAAGAAATTATTTTAAAAACTCCTGAAGGTAATATTCCAGCCACTCCATTCAAAATAGGTAAAAATGATACAGAAAATAGTCAAGTAATTCTAAGTGATATTGAAAAAGTATATCATTAAAATAATTATACAAATCAAGTATTACATACAGTGTCTCAACAAGTCAATATGGGCTCTACTCAAGATGAAGTAATTGTTAAAAAACAAGAAATTGATTCATTAGCTGAAAAATTAGAAAATTTAGATATTAATGATACTAAGAAAGATAAGCCAAACTTCTTAGATGATATTGTAAAACCCTTATTCAAAATAAGACGTTCAAATAAATTAGAAATTTTAGATACTAGTACTCCTTTAATTTCCCAGATTGTTGAAAAATTAAAAAAGCGGAAACATCAACCCACAATCCAATTAACAATACAGTTAATATTTTAGAAAAAGATTTATCTCTATCAGATGATGAGTTTCAAAATATTAATAAAATATATAAAAAAGAAATTCCATATTACTCCAAGCAAACCTCTCCAGATCTTCATCTTGAAAGTGCTAAAACAATAATTACTGACAACTTTGCTAGCGATTCAATATATATATGGAGTATTTATGGTCGTATATAGTGACCATGAAATATTTATAACGCTTCAAAGAATGTTAATTGCTTATACAGCATATTCAACTAAACGTGCAACAGATTTACAATCTTTTGATTTATTAACCTCTGGATTCACTAGTATACTTAAAATTGCTGGGAGAATTACATTCAAGAAGAAGAACGTAATATAATCCAATCTCATACTAATACTCAATGATAACTAGATAATATAAAAACATTAATTTATACAATAGTTACTAATTTCTGGGAAGTCCGAAAGATATTACAGTTGCAACAGATATTCTTTTAACAAATTTAAAATGTCCAATTCTTGAAGATTACAAGTGGTATAAAGATACATTTTAACGTATCTATTAAAAAGAGAAGACTGTCATCAACCTTATTAGAAAGAAAAATTTATTTCAGGATTACCATCTTTATTTTCTCAAAGAGTATTTAATAAATTAAGTGAACTCATCGGTAAAGGTCCAATTCTATTCGAACAAATTACGTTTGGTCAATTATTAAGTTTTATTAAAAAAGAAGGAATTTCATTATGTAATGAATTAAAACTACAAGGAAGATATTCAACAGATAAAGCTGCTAAACGAAAAGAATTAAGTTCTTCTTGTGAAGCCTTTTGTTTTCCAAAGTTAGAAGCTCCATCTGTCAAAAAATGATGAAATACTCAAATTAATAAGCAAAAACAATATACTACAAGAAAGCCAAATTACAAAAATTTAAGTCTTAAAAAGACTACTCCAAAAAAGAAAGTCGATAATACTAATACTTGTTATAAATGTGGTAAATTAGGCCACTATGCAAAAAATTGTAAAGTTAAAAAGAAACTCAATGAAATATGTGCCGAATATCCAGATATTCAAGAGAAATTAATTGCACATTTTTTATTGGTCCTTCAGTATTATGCAATATTATCCACCACCAGCCTCATTCTCTCTAGTTAGAGAATACAAAATCAAATGGTGGGAAAAGTTAGCAGTCAACAAATTTTGTTCCATAGCGGTCATTCAAGCAAAAATGTTACATACTACACAGCCAACGATTAAAGTAACAGCATCAACTCCTCAAAAGAAGCAAGAGCGGTCTTCAAAAGACAAAGGCAAAGCTATCCCCCTATCCCATCCAATTAGACACATCAATTTGACAACTTCCCTATTATTAACCATATTTGAGTTCTTACTACTACCTAAACTAAGACGATTTCTAGCCCAAGAGGTCATCCGAGTTGCGTTTGAACACTTAGCTAGGAGTCATGCACATTCTACTGGGACCACTGGGACCACCCCACCGGGACCACCTAACCACGGCTGACCAACGGACTTACTGGGGCTGACCAACAGCTGACCAACACTAGCAACGGCTAGACACTAACTAAGGGCACTAACTTGGCTCTGATATCAGGAAAGCAGGATCACACCTAGGTGGGCAATAGTTAAGGCCTAGATGTGGATTAATGCAGGGGAGCGGAGTAGCAAATTGATGCAGAAATTAATTTTGAAATGATAATTAAAATGAAATTGGAAGTAATCATATTGTAGAAATGTACAACGTAGGCCATATTTTGTGTGAACAGGACAGGAAGCATCGATTTGGAATGGATACTGTAATGGTATGAGGACTTGAGTATGACTTTGATCAACTGGACAAATGTGAACATCGGGGAATACTTTTGACACAAATTTGAAAATATGAGGTTAAAAAGCTATCCACTATTCAAGCTGTCTGTGGAACCATTTGAAATAATTAATGTACCTGGTAGGCATAACGATAAGAACCGGATGATTGTTAACATCTTGAACAAGGGTTTGATAAGCTTTGATAAGTTTGAGATAACTGTAAAATGATACTTCAAAGGAATTGTACCATTCTTGATAATCAGTGAAGATAGCATTTTCATTGTATCGTGGCCCATAGAATGATGTATAGTAGAGTTCATGGTCATGAAGATAAAATAGGAGCGTTTCATGTGGAAACTTTGTTAGTAGTTTGGAATTGGAGTCATTGAGTACTTGTGAGTTTTGGCCTTCGTCGTTGTTGTTCATGATGAGCCTTGTATGGAAATATTCTGATAATTCAGAAGAAGGTATTTGAGTGGAAGATGAATGATGTTGAATGGAGATTTGATGAAATTCTTTAGTGTGTAAACTTTGGAATTGATTTGGAATAGGGACTGCATAGGGAGGATCGGTTTGAGTATTCTTGGTAAATGATGGAGAAGTTTGAATTGTTGATGACTGAAAATAAATTATGGTTGTTGTCAGAAAGGGGAAAAATCTCATAGATAAGGTATTGGAAAAATTATTTCGTTTGAAAATTTTTAAAGATAGTTTTGAAAATATTTTACTCCGCATTGAATGGGTGTAGGCTATATGATTTGATATTGGCCTAGCATGTATTGAGTATTCTAAGATTGGTTTTCTAATATTCTATGGTCTTTTCTAAATCATGACGCTGGCACACTAATTGATGGTAATCATGTAACCATTTTGTATAAAATTCTTTGACATCTATTGAGGCAATCTGATTGCGTAAGCTAATGTTTAATTCTTCTAGTTGTTGATTTATTTCTTGCAATTCCTTTTGATCATTATTGAGTGGTTTAATGACATCAAGCCATTCTAATTTATCCCAATATTTTGGGTTATTACATACAATTACATTAATTTGCTTTATGATTGAAGTATTTTGCAATAAAGATAAATCGTTTGAATAAACAGGAGTGACAAATTTGAATGATATGATGGTTCCCATAATTTCTGTATGCACACCGATTTGATCTACTTTAAATGGATAAATTTGAGTAATGAAAGGAGTTCCAAGAATAATTTTTTGACCTAAATCTCGTACTAAAATAAATGAATTTTTGAAACAATATCCTTGATTGCATATGTAAGTATTTGATAATTGATACTTAATTTGTAACGCCATAGAATTAGCACTATGAAGGTGTTCTTTTGTCTTGTCATAATATCTGGAGGGAATTAATCCTTCCTGTATACAACTTTGATCTGCACCACTATCTAAGAGTGCAATAGTATTGAGTTCAAAACTATCCTTAATTTTAAGAGTAATATGCATAAACCATTTTTGAAAATGTATTTGGTTAATAGTTGAAACAAATTGTTGATCAGTAGGAGTATCTTCTGTTTAAATGTTTGAGGAAGAAGGTCTGTTTTCTATTAATGTTAATTTTGTTTCTAATTCAAGATCTTTTGTCTGTAATGAACATAAATCAATCGATAAATTTTTAATTTGTTCTTTCCATATATTAACTTCGCTTTTCAAATCTTGAATATTAACTGCCTTTAAAATATTTAGAATCTCACGTGTTTCAAATATTTTATTAATATTTACCTTATGAGGGGGTTTTAAAGAATCTTCTTTTATTAATATACTCTTGAGTTTTTGTAAATGCTCTTTTCTTAATTCTGCATCTTGAATTCGTTCAATTAAATCTAATAAATTTTTTTTTTCATCATTAAAGAGTAGTTATAACATTAATACACTTATAACATAATCTTGAGGACTCATTACCTGATGAATATTCACTTGAATCACTTTCTAATTTATTGGTATTATTATCTTCATAATTAGAGGAGGATGATGAATTTTTGATTGAATAGGCGTATCCTTGAGTTCAAATAATGCAATTAATTTCTCTTGAATATCTGGATATTCGGCACATCTTTCATTGAGTTTCTTTTTAACTTTATAATTTTCAGCATAATGACCTAAATTACCACATTTATAACAAGTATTAGTATTATCGACTTTCTTTTTTGGAGTAGCCTTTTTAGGACGTAAATTTTTGTCATTTGGTTTTCTTATAGTATATTGTTTCTTCTTATTAATTCGAGTATTTCTTCGTTTTTTGAGCTTCTAACTTTGGAAGACAAAAGGCTTCACAAAAAGAACCTAATTCTTTCCGTTTAGCAGCTTTATCTGTTGAATATCTTGCTTATAGTTTTAATTCATTACATAATGAAATTCATTCTTTTTTAATAAAACTTAATAATTAACCAAACGTAATTTGTTCGAATGGAATTGGACCTTTACCGATGAGTTCACTTAATTTATTGAATATTCTTTGAGAAAATAAAGATAGTAATCCTGAAATAAATTTTTCTTTCCAATAAGGTTGACGACAGTCTTCTCTTTTTAATAGATACGTTAAAAATGTATCTTTGTAACCATTGTAATCTTCGAGAGTTGGACATTTTAAATTTATTAAAAGAATATCTGTTGCAGCTGTAATATCTTTTGGAGTTCCAAGAAAATTAGTAACCATTGTATAAATTAATGTTTCTATATTATCTAGTTGTCCTTAAGAATTAGTATGAGTTCGAATTTTATCACGTTCTTCTTCTTGAATATAATTCTCCCACTAATTTTTGAGTATACCAGTGAATCCAGAGGTTAATAAATCAAAATATTGTAAATCTGTTGCACGTTTAGTCGAATAAGCTGTATAAGTAATTAACATTCTTTGCAGTGTTATAAATATTTCATGGTCACTACGACCATCAATATTCAATTTATATATTGAATC
>NCQV01051307.1:0-12434 GCA_002740545.1 Lophocereus schottii | reverse complement strand
TGTCTGCATCATCATCCCTTTGTTTAAGAAAACTAGACCTCAAATTTTTCAAGGGGTTCTTTTTATAGGTAAGGGCTCAAGTCAGCCATATTGAAGGTGGGAGAAGCCTCATAATCTCTTAGCAACTAGACGTCGTATGTATTGTCATTAATTCTATCTAAGACCTTAAATGTATCACATTCTCTTGGACTCAATTTGGATTTTCTCTTATGGGAGAACCTCTCTTTTCTCAAGTGAGCACACATAAAATCACGAGGTTAAAAACAACATTCTTTTTGTGCTTATTTGCATTGGACTGTTAGTTGGCATTGGATATCTCAATCTTCCTTCTAACTTTCTTATAAAGCTCATGTATCTCTTTAACCCTTTTCTTAGCTTCAGGGCTTGTCTTTCCTTCCAAACCTACGACATATATGTCCATAGGAGTTAGAGCTTCAACCCTATGAGGCCTTGTGAAGACCTTTATTGAATGCAAACTTAACATAGCCCTAAGCCATAATATGAGACTTGATAAGCAGCCTTAATATTGCTAGCAAAGTCATGTTAGTGACTTGTGTTTGGCCATCAGTCAAAGGGTGGCTAATTATGCTGTAATTGAGCTTAATTCTCGTCTTCTGCCATAAAATCACCCCAAAATGGCTCAAGAACCTTATGTTCCTATCTGGAACTATAGATATTAGAATCCCATGAATCCTTATCACCTTTTTCAAGTATAACTCATCCATATATTTTGCTACAAGCAATAAAATGAGCCCTTATGAGTTCTCCGCAATCCTAGAACAAAATCCATTCTAACACCTGTTCATCGAGAAACTGAAAATGGTAAGGGTGTATACAGTTCTTTGGGCAGATAGTAACTCTTGGTCAGTTGGCAAGTAACATATCTGTTAATGATATGTTGCACATCCTTAGACATGCTTTAATAATGATGATGCTCCTTTAACATTACAACAACCTTGTCCTCAACTACCTAAAATCCCACTATAAACCTCCCTCATTAGTAGCTTCCTTGTACCACACATAAGGATGCTTAGTTTGTTTCTATTGAATAAATAGCCATCTTGCACCATATACTCACCCTAGGCTTATTTTGCATTGCTTGAATAGATCTATAAAGTCTTCATCTTGCTCATACAAGGAGTTCACGTGTTTAAAGCCCAAAACACATGCCTAAAGTTGAAATAGCAACAAGTGCCTCCTTGATAGTGCATTAAGTCCTTGATTGAGCTTCCCTAACTCCTAGTTGATGACGAAGGGAATTACAAGTATTTAAGCCATTTGTCATGCTTGGAGTTGAATTTGCGCTAACCTTGAATGTACTTCAAAGCTTCATGATCGATTAGAATGCATGATAAATTTATTAGCAATAAGATAATAACACTAATGCTTAGGACACCTTATGATTGCATAAAATTATTTATCATAGGTGGAGTATATCCTTTTTGAATCACACAATTTCCTACTAAAGAAGGCTAGAAGTCAACCTTCTTAGGTATGAACTCTGCCAATGCCAATCCCACAGGCATCATTCTCCACTTGAAATACCTTTTCAAAGCATGTTAAGGTCACACTAAGAACTTGAGTCAACTTGCCCTTGATCTCTTGAAAGGCCTTGAGCCTTAGGAGTGCACTAAAATGATATGCCCTTGATCACTTCTGTCCTAAGAGCCATAGTAGTGTTGAATTTCTTATTAAACCACCTATGAAAAGAGGTTAGAATATGAAAGTTTTTCACATTATGAATGCTTTTAGGGACTGACAAGCTTTTAATTGCTTCAACCTTTGTTTCATCCACCTCTATAGTTTGGATTTGTAAAATGACAATGTACCCTAAGAAGGTAACCTTATAAGTGGAAAAGGTGAACTTCTTAAGGTTGCTAGCGGTATCATTTTCTTAAAGCATTGGATCACTTATAACTAATGCTCAATGTGCTCTTCTTCTGTCTTACTACATATTAGAATATCATCAAAGCATATTACAACAAATTTACTAATGAAGGGCTTGAATAGCTAATTTATCATTCTCATGAAGGTACTGGATGCATTAGAGATGCCAAAGGACATTTCAAGCTATTCACAGAGGCCTTCCTTGGTTTTGAATTATATTTTTCATTCATCCGCTTCTCTCATCCTAATTTAGTGATAACCACTCCTTAAATCCATGTTGAAACAACTTAGAAACATATAACCCCTCTAGTATATTCTCAGGTCTTGCATATACTTGATAGTGACCTTGTTGATGGATTTGTTAACATCACACATCCTCATACTCCTATTTTTCTTAGACACAAGGAAGGTAGGTACTACACAAAAGCAAAGACTTTCCTTAACCATTCCTTTAGTCACCAACTCGTTAACCTGCCTCTGAACCTTTTAAATACCATTAAAGTTCATCTTGTAAGAAGGCTTGTTATCTACGATGGCTCTACGAAGTTCAATGTTATGCTAGATTGATCTCTTTAGGGGTAGGCCATGCAGTGTCTTTTGGGGAAAGGTATGCATATATTGGCCGAGATTATGGCTACTTTAGGATAGAGGGGAGTGTCTAACTCAAGTTCTATCTGAGAGTGGGGGCTCCATTCCTTGTAGGCTCTAAATTAAATTCATGCTAAGAGGCCTTATGGACATGCTCTCCCGGAGTGAGGAAAAGATTAGTTAGGTCAAGGTTCTTTTGTGGTTTGGGCTTTCTCAGTTGTTCTGGGATTAGAAGGGGTAATGTGATGTTTTTGCCATCCTTGGTAAAGGAGTAGCTGTTTGGATAACCATTATGCATAACTACCATGTCAAACAAGTAATATCTCTCTAACAACACATGACAGAGACCCATAGGTATAGTAGCACACCAAACCTCATCAAACTAAGTCTTGCCAATGCAAAAAGAAACCAAGCATCTAGGGCTGATTTGGAGTTACCTTGGTTCAGCCATTGGATGTTGTAAGTGTTCAGGCTCAATGTATGTATTTTATACCTTATTCTACCTATATTTTGCTCATAATAATTGGTAATTAGGTTGTTTGTTAATGTTTTGTTGGTTTTGTAGGTAATAAAGACAACTGTTCAAAGGGCGGATAATGGGTGTAAATGAGTTGAACGTTGGACATGCTAGCCCGAGATTACCATGAAGTCAGGCTAGGTTAATAAGCGTAAAAACTGTCGGGGAAATAAGAAAGCTGAACAATGTAGGTATTTGGCACGGGCCGCCTATGGAAAATGGCATAGCCATGCCAATACCTTATTTTGCTTTGTCTCAGAATTTAGAAACTTAGAACGGTCGGCTCGTGCCATATGGCATGATCATGACAAGTTTGTTGACCTAGAGCCTATATAGGCTCCCATTCCCCCATTTGTGAAATCATCTGCATTATAATGTAGAGTTAACAAGATTTTTAAGGGTCTCAAGGTAGTGCTTAGGAGTAGATTAGTGCTTAATTTTGCTAATGCATGTGCATTTTAAAATTTTAAGCTATTTAAGTGTTAATTACAAGTATTTGATTTCTCTTTCAATAGTATTTGCTTTTCAAGCTTTTTAATTGTGTATTTTGTTTGCTCATTCTCTCCCCTTTATTCTTCTCTTCTATCATTCAAATCTTTTTGCTTTGGATTAATTTTATGCACTAATAATATTGTTTACTTTTGAATATTGCTTTTTTTTCCTTTCCTTACTTCCAATCTTTCTCTTTCTTATCTTAAATGTCCATTTTCAACTCTTCCCTTCTTCGTTCAGGTTGGAGTTTGAAAATCCACTTTTGAAAAGTTGAACATTTGGTTAGTTACGGGTGAGATTGGAATTAGCCAGGCTAGATTAGTGAGAGTAAGCGAAAATCAAGCCACAAATTCCATCTACTTGTGCCAACAATGGAGGTCAACCTCTGCTGTTGAATTTTTGAGCTTTTGAGGTACTCTATTTTTTTTTCTCTTCCCTTAGTTAGAAGATTTAGTTCTTTCCTAATTAAATTATATGCTTTATTAGTTTATTGTTAGTTAGAATGATGTTTGGTGTTAATTGTACTTTGTTTTAAATTAGTTTAATTAGTTAAGGTTAAAGTAGGATTAGTGAATAACTAGTTTAATTTACCATGTTTACTCACATTTATTGCTTTTCTTAGGTTAGATTTGGGTTAGAATAACAAGTGACTCGATTTCAACATCATTCTAGGGGACGACAAACTTTTCACTCTTACACCCTAAGTATTATCCAACAGTGAGGACAAGGATTGACTAAGGTTTGAAGGTTAAGCTTCTCAGTTAAGCTTTTCAATGCCACATTTGAACAACTGCCATTGTCAATGATCAAACAAGCCTTTCCTTGTATTTTACACATGCTGTGAAAGATGTTCTCTCTCTGATTTTCTTTGGTGCTTTTCTAGTTGCTCCAACAAGGGCGATGTTCTCTCTCTGCTCTTCTTTGACACTTTTGTAGTTGCTAGAGCTATCCCAACCACCAAAAGCTCTTCTCATCAACTTCTATAGTGATCTCTTCTACTCTTTGTTCCTCTATTATGCACAATTCACTACCTTACTTTATTTCCTACTGGACTGCTTAATATTCAACCAATATAGTTACCATTCTATTGTAAAATTTGACAGAATACACCCTAGTTCCTAATTTGTATAGCATCTTGTGTTGGTATTTAAGCTAGGTGAGAGTTTGTTTTGTGTAGTAAGGGTTTGGGGCTATCTTTGAAGAGGATTTGGTCTTGGGAGGAAGCTAAGAGCTCCCCTTATTAAAGGGCTAGCTCTTGGGGAAAGGTTTAAACGGTTATTTCCTAATCAGTTTTGCTACCTTCTATTGTCAACTACGTGTGTCAGAACACACACATCCTTTAAGGTATTGTGGTACCTTAACTCAACAACAGTACCATATTTAAGGTCAAGAGCACTAAGGTACATCACAATGGTTTGATCCTCAGATTCCTACGAGTCATAGTTTATGAGGAGTTTTTCAAACTTCGTAGTGTGTTCCTTTACTACATTGAACCTTAGGAGGGATTATGAAGCTGCGTGTAGTTATTATAAAGGTAAGTGGTGAAAGAAATTTTTCCTTGAGTTTGAATTTAATCTTGGAATCTTTCCTTGAGTTTGGAATTAATTTTGGCCCTTGTTCTAATCATTTATTTTCTTTGTGCACCTAATGTACTAAAATCAAAGACTAGTTTCGACTGAGGTTGCTACCTTAACTTCTTTAGTTTCTAGTAGTGATGGAACTTATCTCATTAAAAAGCTAATTTCTAGACTAAAAAATGAGATAAGTTAGATTGCAAAAGTTGGACTTGATCATCCAGAAATCAAGTGAGAGAATGTAGGGTTGAGAAAGGAGCCTATGTATTCAATTGGACTATGGCTTTGTAAGAGGACTTTAGTGTTTGAATTTGTTAAGACATTGGTGATAATTCTAAATTGCATATAAGGGGGTCTACATCAAGGACTTTGCCAAGAAATAGATATATGGTTTACACAACAACTCCATCTCGATATGGGATGAGTTTGTTTGGGTACTCCTCAAGAAGTATTTTCTAAAACACAAGACCGTGTAGCTTAAGAATAAGATCAACCGTTTCATACAACTTGATTGGAGACTTTTGGAAGTATTTTGAGTGATTTAAAAAAATATTGGCTCAATGTCCTCATCATGGCTTGCAACTTAATCAGTTGTGTCAAATTATATAAATAAGGCTCTTCACGAAAACTCCCGGACCTCTGTTAAGTCTGCCTGTCAAGGGAATTCCTTTTTTAAAAAAAAGATACTAAGGCTTGGAATTTCTTAAAAGGATTTGGCGAAAAAGATAATTTTTATTGCAGATCTAGGGATAAGAGTCTTAGTGGCAAGGTAGGTAGCCATAAGGGGGAATGCATGTTATGTTGGCTCAATGTCTTCTCAACTACTAATGCTAGTTCTATTACTTATAATCAAATTCCCATTAAGCATAATGATTTTAGTTGCTCTACCATTACTGCTGTCATTGGAAACCATGTCGTGTATAAGGCCTTGCTTGGTTTTAGAGACAAAGTAAACTTGTTGCCTATTATAGCGTATGAGAGATTAGGATTAGAGGAGATGCTCAAACCCACAAAAATGGTCCTTTAACTAGAATAACAATATACTAGGTTGCTTAGAGGAATGATGGATGATGTGTTAATTAAAGCGCATGAGTTCATCTTCTCGATCAACATTGGGGTCTATGAGATCAAAATGGTAGCACGTCCTAATAATGTGATCCTAGTCACAATTGGTAGGCCCTTCATTGCCATGTTAAATGCCTTAATCAATTGCAAGTCTGAGAAAATAAAGTTGTCTTAAGGGAACTTGACTATGAAGCTCAAGATTTTTTAACTTACAAGAGTAACCAATGAGATTTCATGATGTAGCACACTTCAACATTATTTTAGTGGGTGGTTTACGTTGATGAATTGGAATTTTAACATGAATGAGAGCTTTCATCATGTGAGTAAGAGATATTTGCTATGGAATATAAACTCTAATCAATGTATTCACATTTGATGATTCTTATTATGATGCATATCGATATATGGAACACTCATTTCCTTCTCCTTTTGAGTTCTTATTCAGAGTTTGGTGGTCATGAATGTGATGTGCTTTTATATTAGTGTGAGTCATATTCCATGGGTTACGAGCTTGAATTTTACGCACTTGCATTAGCAATCCATGTGACACAAACATGTTGTGCATCTCCATCCATTTCTATCCCAAACTTAAAGTGTCTTCTATTGAGTCTCTCCAAAAGTGCCGATCAAGCCATGAATGATGATATGTTTGTATTTTATAGCAACATGATGATGTTGTCTTGGTGAATTATGAGGCCTTTCTTTTGGATTAATTAACAATGAAGGAGCTGTAAAGGCTTTGTTCGTGGAATATGAGACTAGTTCTTTTAGCTTAAATACTACTATACATGTGTCAGCTCCCTTTATTCTCCCAACCATTGATTTGAATATGAACAGGATACCTAAGAATTGGGTAGTAAACATGGGACATAGAGTTGTGCTTATGGTGCATTCATATAAGTTTAGAAAATTCTTAGCCCTTATCCTTTCTATCGAGTACAACAGAAAATATATATCATTCATATGATTGTTCAGGGATAGGGCTTGATACTTGGATAAGCTCAATTGAGCTTTCTCTTCTGTTTTGATGGTTCTTCCATGGAGCATGACATCTATCTTAGATTGCTTTGCTTTTAATGAGGATTATGCATGTTCATTTGATAAGCTGCTTCAAAATTGATGTGAATCGATAAAAGGAGCAAATTTGGGTTCCACCTCCAAGATGAAAGGATTAATGTTAAAGCTCGTGCTAGAGATGTGGGTGAAAGGGACATAGAGTATTTCTTACTCCATGAAAATCCTTGGGAATAAGTGGTTGAAATTCTTATCCCTTGTATATATGTATATATTTATTACTTTCCTCAAAAATATTAATAAAATTGAAAAAATTTGAGAGAAAATAGTAAAAATTACAACAAAGAGAGAGTGAGAAAAAAAGGACGAAAAATTGAGTGAGAATGTGGATGACAAGGTGAAGACAGTATTGGAAAAAATAAAACCAGAGAGAATAGCAAAAAGACACGGTGGAAGTATCATTGAGGGTGCTAAGATGCAGTCTGGTTGTGCTACAGTTGGCATGGGCATGGCAACCTGCAAATGTAGGAAAAAGAATCAAGAATTTGAAGCTTGGTCAGTGCCAAATTGAATCCCCTAGAAAAAAGAAAAGCAGTAGATGTACAGTTTGGCATGTGTTACCTATGCCAGTCAGCATGCGAATTCCAAACTCATTTCTAGCTAACTAGAACGCACAAGCCCTTCTTTCATCCCCCGTTTCTTTCACATCCTCTTCTTCGTCTTGCCTAATCCATTTGGACAAATCCTCTCACTAAAAACCTTTACTGCCGTACTCACCCACTCCAAATCCACTAACATTTTTCAAACTCTTATCAAAATCCGTCAAATTTCATCACTTCCATCATCTTTGCAGGCAAATTTTGCCCATTCCTATACCATTCATCCATTTTCACTCTCTAAAACCTTAAGCCAACATTGTCATGGTTAAAGGTTGTAGATAGGAAAAATTAGAACCTTACCCCGAATTGGTTGTGACGTAATTGAACACTAATTAAATTTTTAGGCAAGCAATGCAATTTTCAAGAGGAGCTCTACCAATCCTTTGCCACTCTAAAACTTGAGGTGGCTAGCGTCTGCACAGATTATAATGATATGTGCCACGACATGAACTGTTTTGCATGTTTAATGGATACAATGGATGAGGTAATTGCCTACATCAAAACATGTGTCTCAAGACAGGAGGTTAGGGAAGAAACAAGAGCTATTCAAGATGCACAAGTCATAGAGGAAAGAAGGGGACAAGCCACGCTAATTCAATGGCAAGAATAGGAAATGAGGAAAGAGGAGATGCCTCACATGTACTTTGGCAACACTCCACAAAGTGGTCCTTCTTTTGCTCCCTCTGATTGGCCACCAGCTAAGCCCAATGGGCCTAATGAGTTATGAGTTGCATTCCCTCTCCCTACCCTACTCTTCAATGCATATAGCAATTTCATTGGGGGGAATTCATGTGATATATTATACAGGGTGAGAAGGGAATGACTCGTATAGCACTGTCACCAATGTCTTCTCATGTGTCATTTATTTCATCTTTTCTCTTTCTCCCTTGTGTTGATTATGAGCCTTTGTTGATTGGATTGGGCACTGAAGGTGAAATATGGTCATGATTGTTTAGCCGTTGAAGATGAGATATATATTTGAGGTGATTTTTGGTTATATGCTTATTCTAAGTTGAGTAGGATTGATATTGGATGTGAATTTGAGCTTCAATTGGCTCTTTGGGGAATAGGCATGCTGTCAATATTTCTACTTAGGATATATGTTACATTTGCATGCGTATATATTATGTTTCTCTTCTTATGTGTAAGCAATGATGTGCCTGCTTAGATAAAATAGCGAAAAACTCATGCTTTAATTAAATCCAAAATAGTTTGAGCGTGGCTATATAAGAGAGAAAATGACAAACCTACTCCAAACATAGATGTGAATAGGATTTGTGGGTACCCGAGAACCTATTTGGAATCAATGAAATGGTCTTGGTTCTTGAAAAAGAGGAATCAATTCACTTGATTTCGGTTTTGGTTCTCAAACAAAATATTCGAACTCAGAGCCTAGAATCAGTGTAGACACAGAAATGAATAATTTTTTAATTTTTTACTACCTTTTACTTTTGTTTGTTCTTTTTCTATTTGAATTCTTTTCCTTACAAAAAATGACTACTGAAATAGTGAATTTAATGCAATATCAATTAGTTTTCCACTGCTAATTGAGGAATAAATCATTATATTTTTCAAATAACTAAAAATTAAAAACAAAAACTTAATAAATTAACTTTCTCTTTTTGTGCAAAGATAGAAGATGTAGGCAGAAAAAGATCAAGCATCCCATCTCCCACTCCAAGTTTATTTAAAGAAATCAATTTAATAGGTGCTAAAATTTTAACGTCAAGCATGGCAGGTACCCTAGAATTAGAACTAGAGCCTAAGGTTCCAATTTCAGTTCTAAAGAGTTAGGATCGATTTGACCACTTCTAGTTTCAGTTCCCAAGAGTTGGCACGACTTGCCTATACCAACCTCTTGGAAAGCTTTGTAGTAGTGTAGGTAGAGGAAGCATACCTCTGAGGAATACGACCCTACTTAAAGAAAGTTAGGGCATAACTGGCCTACCCGTGGCTTGTGGAGCCCAACTAGTGTCTAGCTAGTGGAGGGGCAGTGCCGCTGGCTTGGTTAGGGTAGTAAAAGCAGTAGCTTCAAGGGCCATCATCATAGCCTTGAGCATGAACATCTGTGGCTCCATCAAATAGTCACGATATGTAGCGGAAGGTTCATCTAGCTGTAAATTAGAAGTTCGGAGACTATTGAAAGAGCTATCATCTACACTTGAGAGAAAGATCGAGCCTACACGCCATGGTGCCTTCTAATACCTTTGCTAATCCTCTTATAATTCTTTGAGAGCTTTGTTGTACGTCTAAACTTTAAGAAGTGAGGTCTATATCCAAATCCTACAAGACAGGCTTCTATCCGAGCCTTAAAAAATGGCTAAAGGTATGGAATAGCCAAGATTAGGCTTGAATCTGAAATAAGTCTTGAACGAGCAAGCCTAAGATTGAGCCTTAGATGAGCCGTGATCGGGCCTAATCTTGATGAGTTCACTAAGCAACAAACTTAGCCTGCCAAATGTAAGCTCATAAGGGGAGCTTTAGGTTGGCAAGGCGAGTCCCAGTTGGATTCGAATGCATGCCCAATCTTTACAAAAGATGGTTTAAAGAATTGGATCATGAAGGTAATTGATATTAAGTGTAGGTTTTTATGATGTGGGTGAAAGCATTGATCATGTGTTATACAATGCTTATTCTTATAAGAAATTTTGAACTACAGTACAGTAATTGATGCTGAGCAGGATTACAGAGTTCACTGGGATAACTATCGCTTAGGGGGGAATTCATCATGGTATGGTTGTAGTAATATGCCCTCTTATTATTGTTGTAGCTTTCAGCATATGGAAGGAGCAGAATTATAGGATAGTCAAGAAATAGTTCAACATAGTTCCATAGATGATTACGTATATCATATGTACATGAGGAAGCTTATAAGTAAGAGTAAAACTTTTAAGAATTAGGTGGAATGTTGTAGTTTTAAGCCTTAGTAATTTTGTTAGGTCTACCCAAAGTACAAGCAATCATATCAACCACATCTTAGTTTTTAAAGTTTCCTGCAGTTTATGAAATTCTTTGATTTTATAGCAATGCCAAATGGGAAGGAATCTAAGCAAAATATGTAAACAGTTAGTTTGGAGTGTTATTTTTACTAGATAGTTAAAAGTAATGACATTTTAGAAATAAAAATAACTAGCTTCTCTCTCTATGCCATTAACTTTTCCCCTTTTCTGCTTAGAATTATGAATCCTAAACCAAAAAATATCTAATTTCATTTTGTTGTAGTTAAAAGTATCGACATTTTGTATGCCATATAAAAGAGGCAGAGTACAATTTAGAAGGGCTATTTTCATCCTCTAACCCTAAGGTTTCTTTGCATTAATTATTTAAATCTTAGTCTCTTTGAGTTAAAGTTTACCACCCTTATCTGTTTATGAAGTTTATATATTAGGTGAAGTAATCATGTGGCAATGAAAAATAGCAAGCAAGAGATAATGAATCCCCTTAATTGCCTATTAGTAATTGAGGGACAGCTTTTTTTTCCTTTTTTACTTAGATTTAAGATAAAAAAGCTCAGTAAATTCTATCACAAGCCATCTAGGAATAGGTCAATATTTTTCTGAACTGACTAGTTGGGATAAATATTTGTAGGTCCATCTAAGTTTGGGCAAACATTTTCTGGAACCAAATGTGATCGAACTTGACTTTTTACATTACGCCAAATACCTTAAGTTTTTAAAATTTTCATTTAAACCCCAATCTTTAAAGCTTATTTTCGAAAAGTTTAGCTTTGTGCATGTGATATAATTCTCATATGTACTGCCTGAAGCCCTCTTTCATCAGGTATCAGAGAAACATAATCAAAAATAATTACGATATCTATGCTAATTTATAATTAATAAAGCTAATTAATTGAATCTAATGCTTGAATGATCATCTACTTGTGTTGTTCCTAATTATTTGCATATTGTGCACACTGTAGAGGGATCCACTTCAATTTCACCCCAGTTAAACTATATCACCTATATAATTTTATAATTAAAAGTAAAATTAGTGAAAATTGAAATTAAAGTTAAGGCAACAAAGAAGCAATTGTCTGTAATTCATCTTTCCTTAATTAACGTAGTCAGACATAGTAGAAAGTCCGATTTAGATATAAGTATTTCATTTCAGCATAAATATCTTTCTAGAACCTAAAATAAAAAACCCATTTTTTTGCAAGATATAAAATTGAAAAAGAAGTAGAAGAAAAACCAACTGAAAAATCATTAGAAAAGGAAAAAAAAAAAAAAGAAAGACAAGGATGGAATGCAAGCAGTATAATCCTAAGAAGTTAAACACGTGTTTGATAATGAACAAAATCCTGCAAAACCAAACAAAATCATCGGCACAATACTAGATAAACAGGAAATTTCGCCTCAAGATAATAAAGAGATAAATAATGCACAGCTAAAAAAAGTATATCAGCAAAAGAACCTAATTAAACAAAAGCATATGGATACTGTTTCTTCAAAAGAAATTAGAAGAAAATTGGACAAAATATACGAAAAATTGGTGGCTCAAAGTGAAATTAATGAAGAACTCAACATCCATGAAATTAAATACAATCTAATTAACGTTATCTGAAAACCTGAAGAGTTCAGTGAATTGTCTACAAGATAAATGCATACAGATATATATATACATGTATATACATATATA
>NCQV01051305.1:7754-18869 GCA_002740545.1 Lophocereus schottii | reverse complement strand
ACCCTAAAACAGATTTATTTACTATTCAGAACCCAAATTTTAATTTTAAGGTTCAAATTCATAGAATTTGAGCTCAATATAAAGTTTACCTTTTTAATATCGGAATACTTGCACCTTTACTCCATTTGTCACGATGCAAAAAACTAGTATCCACAAAAATGGCATTTAATGATAACGGTAATAACTAATAATTGTGTAATAATTTTATCAAAAAATATAATTTGTAATGATGCAAATAATATTCGATTGCACACCTAAATAAAATAATAATAGTCTAAATACAGAAGACAATGGAAAGCAAAGGGGAAATGAATGGGACAGTAAAAAGAATGACAGAAAAACAATAATGCAAAGTAGGTAGCCAATAAACAATAAATAAGTTCACACCAAAAAAAAAAAAAAACAATGAATAAGTACTAATTAAAGTAAATAACCAGGTGCCGCTTAGGGAGAAGAAAAACAACGTTAGACTTACCGCTAGGAAAATCTAACTCAATATGATTATCAACTTAAATTTGAAAGAACAAAGTTAAGCGGATTTGGGTATAAAATTTGAACTCGTTTAATTAAATGGGTTGACACGGTATATCCATTTAATTAATTGGGTTAGGTTCAGGTTGAGAATCTTAATACAAAAAAATACTTATTTGATCCGTTTAATTAAACATATTAAATAGGTCAACCCTTGTACTGTTTATTTACCGTTTACCATTATTCATTTACATTTTTGGTGGGAATTAGATTTTAGAGAATTAGGCTTTGTGGTCTCTTTTATGGACTTGTTGATTATTGACTTACTGGTTATGTTGCTAAGAATTTCAGATAATTTAAACTTTATTTGCTGTTGTTTAAGAATTGACTTGGACCTGGTTTGTAACTTAAATAGTTGGTTCTCATGTGAACTTTCTAAGCTATAAAATTATGTTATTATTGACTGTTTTGTTGGAATACGATCTAAATATGTTGGAGCCTGTAAGTTAGTTGCTATTTTTTGGTGTACTTTTGAAGGCAGTTATACCTTAAGAGACCGAAAAATATGTAATTTATTTGGTAGATCAAAAACGGAATACCTTCATTGCTGTTTCAGTAGTAGGATAGAAGACGAGCGAGAAATCACCTTGGATGGGAGGGTGATACCAAAGGTCGCAAAATTTAAGTATCTGAGCTCGATCATCCAACAAAATAGAGACATTGACGAGGATATTAGCCACCGGATAAGAGTGGGTTGGCAAAAGTGGAAAGCAGCGTCAGGGGTACTGTGTGACAAGAAAGTGCCCTTAAGATTGAAAGGAAAAGTCTATCGGATGGTAATTAGACCGGCGGTTCTCTACGGATCGGAGTGTTGGCCTCTAAAGAAGACGCAGGCCCAAAGGTTGATGGTAGCTGAGATAAGAATAATCAGGTGGATGTGCGGTTATACGCGTTTGGACAGGATTAGGAATGGAGTAATAAGGAGCTTAGCTGAAGTGGCTCGCATAGAGGAGAAGATGAAAGAATCAAGGCTCCGATGGTTCGGCCACGTAAAAAGGAGAAGTGTGGCCGCCCCAGTGCGGCGGTGCGAGATGATCGTCCCCCCCGGGGGGAAGAGAGGGAGAGGAAGACCGAAGAAGAGCCTAGAGGAAGTGGTTAGAGAGGATCTGAGAGCTGTCGGACTGAGGGAGGACATGGCTCAGGATAGGAGGTTGTGGCGGGATAGGATTAAGGTCTCTGATTGTAGGGGATCGGCCGCGTAGGGGGTAGTATCTTCGGTGGGGTGAGGCGGGTAGGGTCTTGGTGTGCTTGTTGGCAGGTTTGCAGGTCGTGCTCTTTTGGGATGTGACGACATCTAGCGCCCTGGTTGATTGAGGTATGCCTCTACCCTTATCTGTTTTTGCTTTGGCCTGTATTCTTCTTCTTCTTCTTCTTGGTTTTGGGGTTGGAAATCGTTTTCTCTATCAACCTTTTTCAAAAAAACTTTTTTGGTGGGTCGTACGGAATCAACCTCTCTATGGGTAGGAATACCGGTAGGGGTAAGGTTGCCTACAGCGGAATCTCCCCAGACCCCGCGAATGCGGGACCCACACTGGGAGTTGTTGTTGTTTATCTTCGGGTTGAAATTTATGTTGCAATTAAATAGTTTGGTGGGTAAAATGAGTAACTCGAACCTAACCCGTTTTACTCGTTTAGGTAAACAGATTAGGTTCAGTCAACCTGTTTAAATGTTAAGCGGTTTGGGTTGAATTTTTTCAATATGTTTATTAAACAAGTCAGGTTTAGGTTTGAGAATTTTTAACCCGTTTAAATTCGATACGAAAACGAACCCGACCCAACAGGACACATTACCCAGCTCTAGCTAAAAGCAGGAACTATTTATAACTCTTATGAATACAATACAAGTTGGTTCAAGTAGTTTGTCACTTATTCTCTTTAATTAAGGTCCCAAGTTCAAGTTTTGTAACTGGAAAAAAATCAGTAATAGGAAAGCTCTACCTCTTATTGGGTCAACGGTAGCTTGACTCCAGTGAAATTGAGAATTCAAGACCCAAAAAAAATAAATACAATTGTAGCGGTCTAATGATGGTTCAATAGCCCAACTCCGAATCATTTGCTTTGGTTCCATGTCGAAAATTTCTTTGACAATTTCTGAGAATCCCCCCTTATATCTAAACTACTATTGTTGGATACATAACAATCGTCATTGAACTTTTTGTAACATTATTATCAGGACTCTATGTGGTAAGAGAAAATCAAAATAACAAGTTTGGATAGTAATGAACTGATAATCAAGAGACGAGTTCTTCGTTATGGCAAAGATGACAGGAACTACTATACATTTTGCTGTAGTATTCCCATGGTTCATCAGGTAAAGTTTATCGGTGTGGCTTAGGCTGTAACTCAAACATTAGCTACTTTATATCATTTGCTAGTACTACTAACAAACTTGCACTGCCTTACAGATAAATAAAAAAAAGTACATAACACACAGGCTAAAACATTAGGCAAAACTACAATAATTATGTATAATCTTTATACCTTAAGTGTGGAAACCCTCCAAATGCATGTTCACTGTAGCAATGAACAGTAATACGACACTGACCAGTCTATAGTGTTGGGTTGGAGTTTAGTTTCAGGTTTATTATATTGAGGCCCAATTTTGATTTTTTCATTGTGCCAGTGTATATATATGACTTGCATGCATGATTTCCCTGTATTGTGCTCCTCATTTCGAGGTTCTCTAACTCATCTTGCTTGCATTTCTCCTCAGTTAAGTAATCTTCAAGGTTTTTCTTCTCTATTCTTCCTTCAATACATGTTAGTTTTTTGGAGCTAGGATCAGTTTTGTTGGTACATTCTTACTGTTCCTGGTTTTTTAGGGTTGTTCCTCTGGTTTTTTTGGATGGTTCTGTGATTCTTGTTGCTTGAATGCCTATTAGTTTATTTTTTTGAGGTCTGCTCAGTGCTTTTGGTACATTCATCTTCTTTTTTAAATGCATGTTAGGTAGAATTTCAATGCATGTTAGTGACTTTTTAATTGTTTCAGTGCATAAATATGACTTGCATGCGTGATTTCCCAACATTGTGCTCCTCATTTCCAGGTTCTCTGACTCATCTTGCTTGCATTTCTCCTCGACTAAGTAATCTTTAAGGTTTTTCGTCTCTATTCTTGCTTCAATGCATGTTAGTTTTTTGGAGCTGGGATCAGTTTTGTTGGTACATTCTTGCTATTCCTAGTTTTTTGGGATTGTTCCTCTGGTTTTTTTTTGGATGGTTCTGTGATTCTTGTTGCTTGAATGGATATTAGTTTGTTTTTTTTCAGGTCTGATCAGTGCTTTTGGTACATTCATCTTCTTTTTTAAATGCATGTTAGGTAGAATTTCAATGCATGTTAATATTTTTTAATTGTTTCAGTGTATATATATGACTTGCATGTGTCATTTTCCCTGCATTGTGCTCTTCATTTCCAAGTTCTTTGAATGCATGTTGGATGCATGTTGTTTTTTTAAGCTTGGATGACTTCTCTTGGATGAGTTTTCTTAGTAAGTTTTTGTGACTTGTTCCTTGTGGAAGTCTTGATATCTAACTTGCATGGATCATTGTATTTGGATTTTCTGTTTCAATTTCAGGGTGTTTTCAGTGTTCTTGGCTGCATTTCACAGTGGTAGATTCTTAGTAGATTCTGCTTCTTAGTATTTGGATTTTCTTAGTAGATTCTTCTTCTTTTTTGAATGCATGTTAGTTTTTATTGAGTTTCAATGCATTTTCTTAGTAGCTGTTGCTTTTTTTTACCTAGATGTTTGCTATGCTATCTTCTTCTTCTAATGTATGTTAGTTTTTTGGAGGTGAAATTACTTTTTTCAGTATATTCTTCTTCTTCTTCAAATGCATGTTACTTGGTTCTGAATTTGGATGGTTCTGTAACTGCTGTTTTTTTTATTGGACAGTAGATTCCCAGTTGTGGTTTTTAATGGTTTGCTTCTCTAGTACTAGTATTACATAGAATTTCAATGCATGCAAGGTTCATTAATTTCAGTAGTATTCTCCTAAAGTAATGTTGCAGTGCTTCAATTTCAGGGTGTTTTCAGTGTTCTTGGCTGCATTTCACAGTGGTAGATTCTTAGTAGATTCTTCTTATTAGTATTTGGATTTTCTTATTAGATTCTTCTTTTTTTTTTGAATGCATGTTAGTTTTTATTGAGTTTCAATGAGTTTTCGTAGTAGCTATTGCTTTTTGCCTAGATGTTTGCTATGCTGTCTTCTTCTTCTACTGTATGTTAGTTTTTTGGAGGTGAAATTAGTTTTTTCAGTATATTCTTCTTCTTCTTCAAGTGCATGTTACTTGGTTCTGAATTTGGATGGTTCTGTAACTGCTGTTTTTTATTGGACAGTAGATTCCCAGTTGTGGTTTTTAATGGTTTCCTTCTCTAGTACTGGTATTACATAGAATTTTAGTGCATATAAGGTTCATTAACTTCAGTATTATTCTCCTAAAGTAATGTTGTAGTGCTTCAATTTCATGGTGTTTTCAGTGTTCTTGGCTGCTTTTCACAGTGGTAGATTCTTAGTAGATTCTCCTTCTTAGTATTTGAATTTTCTTAGTAGATTCTTCTTCTTTTTTGAATGCATGTTAGTTTTTATTGAGTTTCGATGAGTGTTCTTAGTAGCTATTGCTTTTTTTTGCCTAGATGTTTGCTATGTTGTCTTCTTCTTCTAATTTATGTTAGTTTTTTGGAGGTGAAATTAGTTTTTTCAGTATATTCTTCTTCTTCTTCAATTGCATGTTACTTGGTTCTGAATTTGGATGGTTCTGTGAAAGTTGTTTTTTATTGGACAGTAGATTCCCAGTTGTCGTTTTTAATGGTTTGCTTCTGTAGTACTAGTATTACATAGAATTTCAATGCATGCAAGGTTTATTAATTTTAGTATTATTCTCCTAAAGTAATGTTGCAGTGCTTCAATTTCAGGGTGTTTTCAGTGTTCTTGGCTGCATTTCATAGTGGTAGATTCTTAGTAGATTCTTCTTCTTAGTATTTGGATTTTCTTAGTAGATTCTGCTTCTTTTTTGAATGCATGTTAGTTTTTATTGAGTTTCAATGAGTTTTCTTTGTAGCTATTACTTTTTTTTTGCCTAGATGTTTGCTATGCTGTCTTCTTCTTCTAATGTATGTTAGTTTTTTGGAGGTGAAATTACTTTTTTCAGTATATTCTTCTTCTTCTTCTTCAAATGCATGTTACTTGGTTCTGAATTTGGATGGTTCTGTGACTGCTGTTTTTTATTGGATAGTAGGTTCCCAGTTGTGGTTTTTAATGGTTTGCTTCTCTATTACTAGTATTACATAGAATTTCAATGCATGCAAGGTTCATTAATTTCAGTATTATTCTCCTAAAGTAATGTTGCAGTGTTTTTTTGATTAGATAAATTGTAATGGGCAAGCTAATAGTTTTGAATGACTGTTGATTATGATGTGTAGTGTGTTCTTATGGCTCCATGTAAGAAGTATCATAGAGAGTTGACAGAAAAATCATGACACTTTACTGTCAAAGTGAAGATCATAGAAAAAACTCAGTCGTAGGTATCCTCAAGCAAGATAAAGTACCAGAGAATTTGCATGGAGGATGACAAGGTATTAGAAATGTTGTTAGAAAATCTTTGCTCCTATTGTATTAGCATTGATAAGTTTAAGTTGATTCATTATGAATATTCAATGATATTGATGTTTACATTATGTAATTGCTGTTGGTTCTTATTTGTTAAGGTGGGCAAATGGGAGTGAATATATATGCTGATAACATTGCTTCATATGCTGAAGCTATCAAGTGTAGATAAGAGTATGAGATCTCAGGTGCAGTTGTAAAGCCTTTGAAGAGACAGTTCCCATTGAGACCAGAAAAATATGAGATGGAATTTACTCATCGAATAATCATACGACCACTTTTTACTGAAACAGATATGGATGATGTTCCTGACTATTATGTAATTTCTCAGATAAATCATGCAGCTTCGTCTACAGAGAGATATGGTAAATTAATTTTTATTCTTTCAGCATATATATTTACTATGACTAATGGAGATGCTGTAGTGTATGAGTTATTATCACTATAGTTTAGAGCTGGGCTAATTAAGTGATGATCTATGGTATTTGTTTGTAGGCATGACAAGTTTTTAACTAAAGCTCTTTATTTATTTCATTTAATTTTGAGTTTCGTAACATGAAAATTATAGATATTCTAGGTATTATCTTATTTGTGGAGCCGTTACAGACAATTTACACTCAAGATGATAGGAAAGAAGGTGGTCGTGAAGTTCCTGTTAGAGAAATTATTATTGTTGATCAAAGGTGTGAGATTTTTATTTGAATTCTAGAGTAGTAATCTTATATTGAAAGATATGTGTACGCATCAGAATAACTTGTCTATGTTGTTTTCAATGCTCTTTCTAATGTTTTGAGAAAATTTTTTATAGTTGTAAAGGGAAAGAGACTTTGATTGTATCAGTTTGGAATGATTTAGCAACTGGTACTTGTGAAGAGTTGGTTAGTATCGTGGAGTCATTCCCTGTTGTTAGCCTTACAGCACTTAAGATTTCTCGTCATGTAGGTTTGTTTTAGTTGATCTTCAACATATTGATTCAATATTCATGTTTCATTTGTATATATGAGGAAGAAAATATAGTGGTATTCCTGGTAATTACAAGTTGAATAGCTAACGTAGGATTATATTGTGTAGGTTTCTCATTGTCGACAACTATGTCGACATTGATGAATCTGCATCCTGGGGGAGAGAAGGTTGAGCAATTGTTAAAATGGTATTATGTTTACTTTCCCCTTGCTAATATTATGTTTAATTTATACTGGTTTTTTGTAAATGTAACTACTCTTTTCTGTTACATGTGTAGGTTTTTTGAAAATGCCTGCCACCTAAAATCTTTGAAGGAAGCTGTTGAAGGAGCTAAACTACCAGTAAAGAAGCTGTCTTGCGATCGATTAGTGATTTTAAAGCTATGAAGGTTAGTTAACCTAAGTACGCTGCTAGATATTGATTTAATGGTTTCCTATAGTAAAATGTAGTGTTTTCATTTTGCCACAATTTTGAGTGATGTGGACTTGCTATTACAAAAACTTCAAATTTCAGATTGTAGCTTATTAGTACTTGTTAATTTATATGATGTTATGTCCATTGTATTTGTGTCTTTGTTCAAACAAAGATATCACTTTGAAGGGCAACAACACTACGCATGGACAATGCATTTGGATTTGTGGCAGTATTTAGAACTTAGACAAGAAAATGATGTGCTTGTATCTGGGTTGTGATACTTGTGGGACTAAGACATATGAAGACATAGGAAACAAGTACAAATGTTCCAAGTCATCTTGTACTGCGAGGACAAGCACAACAGTAGCTAGGTTTCTATAATATATTTACTTCTAAATTAAATTCAGCTGATCCATCAAACACTCATTCTAATATACTGTTAAACATGGATAGGATGGTTTTTCAATTTCACTTGGTTGATATAAATAGATCATGGAATGTTACGCTATTCTCTGATGATGCAAGTAAAGTCCTTAGCATTGAACCTGATAAGCTATACAGGATGGAGTATGAGGTAACTTGTACATTACCTTAGCAAATATAATTTACAAAAGAAAGTCTTCTTTTCTAGAGTTCGCAGATAAGTGTTGTTAACCTGTGCTTGTTGATTAAGGTTCGTGAAAATTTTTATGCTAAAGTTGCTGAAGTACTTGTAAGAAAATCAATCTATATCAAGTTTACACCAGGAGCAACATTTGCCACAAGTAGGATCTTGAAATGGGTGATGAAAGAGGTTTCCCTCCATGAACTCGCCACGTGAAGGAATAAAGGTGTATATGATGGTGTACATAAGATGCTAACACCAGGATAAAAATAGGTTCAGATGAAAGTACAAGTGAAAATCTGGGGGAGAAGTTTTGGCATCCTTCAGTGCATACTTTTTGCTTGGTTATATCATTAGGTATGGTGATTATGTCAGACATAGGTGATATGACAGTGAAAGTTCAACTTAGAAGGTGCAGATTTTTGGCTGTGCAGATGGTTATATCATTGGTTTTTTCGGTTATTTTGTAAACATTGATGGTGATGGTTCATCTCTGTCAAGAAAGAGTATATAGTTGCACTCTTTGTTTGGTTATGACTATATACAATAGTACCTATTCCTGGCTGTATTTAGATGTTGCATAGAAAACCAGCAAATTATATCAACAAATGGTTCAGTTACATATGAGTACAAAGGTTTTAAAGTTATCTTTTTATTGATATGTTTTCCAATTGCATTATTAAATGGTCAAATTTTAATAATGTTTTCTTTCCAAATAAAAAATTAGTAAAACTGCTACGACTAATTGAAATCTATGGACAATTGTGTATGATAATCTTTGGTTATTGAATTCATCTGTTTAGCATGACATCAGATCAAATATAACTTCATATGCCAACAGGTGAGAGAGTAAATCAATATAAAAGTACATATAAAACCAAAACTAAGTTAAATTTGAATATAACATTTTAGAGTTAAAGTTCTACTTGAAAAGCACAATATGAAGCATAGATATATCTATCAAATAGCAAAGAACAAAGTTATACAGAAAGATATTGATTATCATAACTATCTTGGGATAAATATAGTAGAAGCAAAGAATGTTTCTGAGGAAAATGTAGTGATTAAGAGGATGTATATACAAGATAAAAATTGAATCTGGTTGAACAATAAAGGCAAAAAAAAAAAGGGGAGAACAAAGTGGAGAGCATGTGTTAATTGAAACATGTTGTAATTTCAAGATAAGATATTCTTCTAGACAAAGAAAACTGTAATAATTACTCATCAGAAAAGTCAGACATCTCATGCACCTAACTGTGCCATGCAACAGCAGGTGCTCTCATTATATTGCTCTATCTTAGTAAGCCATGCAATAGCAGATGCTCTCCTTATATTGCTCTATCTTAGTAATTTATATTATAATATTAGTTTCTTTCCTATATATAGGTATCTTTTATATTGTTCCTTTGACATTTAAGCTCATATAACTTTCCAAGGTTCTATTCTGCTTTAGCAAAGTGGAAGTAGAAAGTTTCCCAAGGTTCTAATCTGTTTCAGCAAAGTGGAAGTACAAAGGTTAGTTCTTCTATCTTTGTGTATTTCTCTTCCTTTTTTCCTCTGTATATACATGTGTCTTTCTCTATCTCATGTATACACACACAGGTTCTCTGTGTATGCATGCTTCTGTAAATTTTAGCTTCTATCTGTGATCAAAATACAGAACTTTTTTCTACAAATTAGACATCTACAGTCCAAATTTCATAACAATTCTATCTTATAGTAAGAAATCTCATGCAGCTTACCATGCCATGCAAGAACAGATACTCCCATTTTATTGCTCTATCTTATTGATTTATGATTTTTTTTTTTTCCGTATATTAAGGTGTCTTCTGTATTGTTCCTTTAAAATTGAAGCTGATATAACTTCTCTAAGGATCTATTCTGCTTCACTAAAGTAGAGGTAGCAAGGTTAGTTTTTCTATCTTTGTGTGTTTTTTCTTCCTCTTCCCTTCTATATGTCTTTGTCTGTCTCATGGATACACACACATAGATTCTCTGTGCATCTGTGTTCCTTTGAATTTTAACTTGCATGTGCAATGAACATATAAAACTCTTTTCTTCATATAAGAAATCTGCAGTCCAAATTTCCTAGCAATTATATTTTCCAAGTAAACTAGAACTTTTAATTTCAACTAAATATGTTAAACTAATGTATATTACATTAATTGTCATAGTTAACTAGAATTTCATAACAATTCCTAGCAATTAGTAAGAAATCTCATGCAACTTAACATGCCATGCAAGAACAGATACTCCCATTTTATTGCTCTATCTTATTGATTTATGATTTTTTTCCCTATATTAAGGTGTCTTCTATATTGTTCCTTTGAAATTGAAGCTGATATAACTTCTCCAAGGGTTTATTCTGCTTCACCAAAGTAGAGGTAGTAAGGTTAGTTTTTCTATCTTTGTGTGTTTTTCTTCCTCTTCCCTTCTATATGTCTTTATCTGTCTCATGGGTACACACACATAGATTCTCTGTGCATCTGTGTTCCTTTAAATTTTAACTTGCATATGCAATGAACATACAAAATTCTTTTCTTCATAAAAGAAATCTGTAGTCCAAATTTCCTAGCAATTGTATTTCCAAGTAAACTAGAACTTTCAATTTCAACTAAATATATTAAACCAATGCATATTCCATTAATTGTCATAGTTGGGAAAATGTCCTGCAGTTTAGGATACCATGCAGTAGCAGATTCTTTCATTTTGTTGTTGTATCTTGTTGATTTATTCTCTCTTCTTCTATATATATATAGGTGTTTATGCATGTTGGTTCTTGCAAATTGAAGCTCATATAACTTTACTAAGAGTATACTGTGGTTAAGCAAAGTAGAGGCAGAAAGGTTAATTCCTATATCTTTGTGTCTTTTTATTCCACTTTATTTCTATTACTCTTTATGTTTCTCATGCATAAACATAGATTCCTTGTTCATGTGGTTTTTTGTCAGTTTTAAACAGTTTATTGTATTTTCCCATTGTACAAATTGAAACTTAAAGTT
>NCQV01051302.1:0-18876 GCA_002740545.1 Lophocereus schottii | reverse complement strand
CCGCCAATCGTTACAAAATTTGACCCTTCCAGATTCCCACGTAGAAGCTGTAGCTAGAATCCCTGCGTGGGGCTTTACGGTTCAAACACTTTACATGGCGTTGAACTGAAGAAGTTGTGCCGAACCCATGGTCTAGAACGTTGTGCCCGAATAGGAGTTTGGTGTGTTCTATTGGTATTATTCGTGCTTTGACGCCTCGCATAATCCACGAGCGGAGTGAAGCAGTCAAATGTGGTGAGGTCTGGTGAACTTCATGAACCTGTCCGTTTTACTTATTAGGGAAGTTGCGATATAGCTTCTGGGATTATGGAATAGGATACATTTGTGAACATCAGCCAAGTGGGTTGGAGCTTATTCTTTTAGCATTTAGAAGCATTGGCATCCCTGCTCGTGAGGCTTATAACCAAATTTTTATACCTTTGTGTCTTTATCACTTGTTACAACTCTTTACCAATCCTTACTATTTATGACTGTATATAAATCTTAATATCATTACTCCTTGCAAGTTTCAATTTCTTATTGTTTACTATCAAAATAAATGCCAAAATAGGGTCCTCAGAATTGTGAATTGTAATGCAATTTTGCATGTTTTATGGTTTCCCCATCATTAATTTAGTCGCCAATAGGCTAATAAACTAAGTAACATCCAACCTTAGGAGCAAGGCGAAGGAGAAAGCGATGTACAATATGCCAAAGGCCTCGATGGACAGATGTATACCCCTAGAATAACGAAGCTAATATTCTCTTAATGCATGTTCTTTTCAACTTATCATAAAGAATTTGTTGTTGAGTCGTGCGAATGAATGATTAATGTCATTGATAAGTGCTGATGATTATTAATGAGTGGTGAATGTTCATCCATTGATAGAACTATAACTAGGAAATATGATTTAAGTGCTGATTTATATTAATGAGTGCTGATTAGCACTAAATGCTAATGATAAATATTTATAATTTGTCGAAAAGAATATAATCTCAGTTTCCATTTGTGATTGTGATATGTGAATTGTAAGGGAAGCAAATGTTGGCACCAAAGGATCCTAGGTCCCCTCTTCCGTCATGCATATGTGCATAACAATCACATAGATTGACGAAAACTAACTTACAACTTGTTTCTGAATGCTTTTGAACATATGTAGTGTTTTTTTAAAAATTTTTTTTAAATAAGGGGAAAAAGGAATAATAATAATGTTAGATGCTTCTTCTCACAAGAGTATGTCCAATTACATCATCAATTAAAATTGTCCTAAGGGCTGGTGAAAAATATAAATCAGATGAAAATAAAGCAGTAATGGAATGCTCAAATTTAGATAGCGAGTCTGTTGCCATGTTTGACTCTCTGAACGCATGGTTAGTGGTAATTTGAATGTCTTAGTCTCTCCACACTTGAATATCCTTGATAATATTATGAATCTACCAAGCAAAGTGAATCTTCCCCTCCAAAGCTTGGATCACTATCTTATTGTCGCCTTCTACAATTAATTGATTGAAACCCACTTGAATAGCTAAAGATAACACATCACACAGTGCTCTAGCCTCCACGACCAATATTGAAGTGTTGCCGTAATAAGCTACTCCAGCCTTCAGTAATCTGCCAGTCCAATCCCGGATAATGAAGCCTCTTACTGCTGAGGAGTTGACGAGTGATCTGTCAAAGTTGAGTTTTACGAACCCTGGATCAGGCAGGTGCCACCTCACAAGATGAGTTAAGGTGGAGGGGGAACAAGAAGGCCCGTTGATTTAGTATCAATTAACATACAAGTTCAGATTTTCCATTCTGCGCTACCTTTTTTGGCCAGAAGTCAGTGGATTGAAAATTTAATTCTTGAAGCCCGTGGATTCCTGGATTTCTAGGTACTCCACAATAGAAACGGAAACCTTTGCTTTAACGTTAACTTATGAGAGGAATGAATCTTACCGAAACATTGGGATAACTCTTGGCATCCAGAGGAGAAACACTGAATGGAAGCCAATTAGGTTTGTCCACAACTTCCCAAACCTTCTTGATTATTTGACATTCTTTGAATAGGTGCTCTGAAGATTCAATATCATTAAGGCATATAGGACAGACTTGATCAATATGAAGTCCCCTTCTCAAAAGCGTGCCTCTTAGTGCTAGAGCTTTATGACACAATTGCCACAAGAAGATAAGAATTTCAGGTATATTATCAATTTTACATATCCATTTGTAGGACCATTTAGAACTTTCATGGGACTGGATCCCAAAGCCATCCAAGTGGCGGATTTTGTAGAGAAATCACCTGAGCTAATTAATCCCCAACAAAATGAATCTTCTATTTCATGCGTGGGTATGGGTATCCTTTGAATTTTCCATTGTGACTGTTGTGTAACAAGATCACATACTTTTAGCTCGGGTTGGAGAATATTTTCTTTATCTTTCCCATTATGTCTACTAGATTCCTAGTTCCTATCCAATTATCAAACAAAAGGAGATCTGATCTCCTTTCCATATCTTCCAAATAATTCCTTTCTCGAGGAGATCTTTACTCTTCAAAATACTTTTCCATACTAGCGAATCAGTGTTCTTCCGTTCGTAGCTAAAAAAGTCAGAGTTGAATAATACTTTGCCCTCACAAATTGTACCCAAAGGCTCGATGCATCTGTGAGAGCCTTCCAAGCCAATTTGCACTGAAAGGCTTTGTTGATGGCATCGCCTTTGTGTGGTCCCAACCCACCTTTACTTTTGGGCAAGCAAATTTTATCCTAAGCAATAAATGGTAAACCTTTCTTTGTATTTGATTTTTTCCAGAAGAAGTCTCTATTACATTTATCTAAATATTTGCTAGTACTTTGAGATAATTTAAAACATTACATTGTATATGCTGGTATTGATTCTAGGTGGGATTGTATCAAAACTATTCTGCCAACTTTAAATAAGCACTTTGCTTTCCAATCCTCCAACTTTACAGTTGCTTTATTAATAATTTCTTGAAAGGTTGAATTAGATGGTTGCCCTTGGAAAACAGGGCAACCCAAGTATTGCCCTAAGGAGTCCCTCTAAGGAATCTTAAGGATAGCAGTTACTAGTTGTTTTTGTGTAGGAGAAACATTACGATAAAAGGTCAGAATAGACTAGTGGTAATTAATAGCTGCCTTGAGGTTGAGCAGAAAGTGTCAAGTATAGTTTTGAGTTTATCATAATTATCTAAGTTAGCTTTGCTAAAAAGGAGGCAATCATCTGCAAATAAAAGACATGGAATTCTGATGTCCCTAGGACTTATCTTAACTCCTATACCCGATTTTGGGGTATTAGCTTCTGTGTAAAGCATATGATTAAGAGCTTCCATACATAATATAAAAATATAAGGGGAGAGTGGATCTCTTTGTCTAATTCCTCTAGTTGGGGTGAACAAACCTTGGGGTTCATCATTCACAATTGTTGAGTATGATACTAAGGAGATGCATTCCTTCATCCAGGAGTTCCAAATTAGGTGGAATCCCATTTCTTGGAGGCATTTAAGAATAAAGTCTCATTCAATTCTATCATATGCTTTTTCCATATCCGACTTGATTACTACTCAAGCGGACTTGCCTTTCAGGTTCTTGCACTTATGCATAATTTCATGTGTTAGCATAATATTATCATGTATTGATCTCCCTGGTGTAAAGGCACTTTAAAATGGGGAGATTAGTTTATTGAGAAGTGACCTTAACCTATTAACCAAGATCTTTGAAATGATTTTATAAATTGCCGAGTACACAAGCTGATGGGTCAATAATGATTAGTCTGTAAGGGGTTGGTCATCTTTGGGATAAGTACAATGAAGGTATGATTAATTACCTTCAGTATTTTTCCATTTGTGAAAAATTCGATAATAAAAAGATCCTTTTTGACAGTATGCCAACAGTTCTTAAAAAAATCTGCTCGAAATCCATTAGGTCCCGGAGTTTTATTAGAATCTATGCTAAAAGGTGCATCCTTTACCTCTTCCAAGTTTGGAAGTTTAATGAGTTCTATATTATCAATGTTTGAAATTAGTTTAGGCAGCCCAAGCTTAGGGATCTTTCTAATTGTGTTGTATGTGGATTTGAAGCGTTGTGCATAGTCTAAAAGGAATTTGTTTGCAATCATTTTATGATCGTTAATCCAGACACCGCAGTCATCTTGGAGTTTTATAACTAATTTTCTTTTTCTTCTTGAATTTGCTCTATTATGAAAGAATTTTGAGTTCCTATCACCATTCACTAGCCATTGCTTACGAGCTAGCTTACCCTAATATTTCTGGTTAAATAACATCAATTTCACCCTTTGTTTCAGTGGGCTGTGCATCCAAGAATTAAACCTATGGCTATTAGGATTAACTATTAACCTTTCTTCCGCATAGTAAATTTCATAAGTATTTTTGGTAAGTCTTTTATGGATGTTACCAAAGTTCTTTTTTGACCAGTCTTCAATAATGTACTTGTTTCTTTTCAATTTTCGCATGATTTTAAACATATGAGTCCCTCTTTGGCTATTTCTCCAATTCTTTGAAACAATGTTGTCGACATTTTGATATTTACACCAGAAACTCTGATAGCGACACGGAAATGCCTTAGCCTCTATACGTTGAATTTGGATCGAAACAATAATAGATCAGTGGCCTGAAGGCAGAAAACTACGATGTAATTCATAGGCATTGGGATAGAGACTACCCTATTCATTTCTAACAATAGTTCTATCAAGTCTTTCGTAAACAAGGTGCATATGTACGCTTTTTTCCAGGTGAATAAATTACCTGTTACTTGAAGGATTTGTGCATTAGTTGTCATTAGGAAACAATTTAGACATTGAAACCTGTTGGTATTTGGGGCAGGGCCGCCTAATTTTTCATTAGGGTATGCTATTTCATTAAAATCTCCCATTATACACCATGGGATATCTATAACATTATGTAATTGAGATAGATGCTCCCAGAATTCATTTTTATCTCTATTTTGTGCCAGTGCATAAATTCCTGATATGATAGTATTCTTAGCATTTTTTGTATCATGCATCATCACGTGGACTGCCCTCTGTTCTTTTAGTAAGATTGAAGCATGTATATTTCTATTATTCCATAACACCGCTATCCCCTCAGAGTGGTTAACTGGGGAGACAAAATTGTAACGTTCAAATCCCATTTAAGGGAGAATTCTACAAATGTTAGTTTCATTAACCAAAGTTTCTAATAGAAAGACCAAATTAGGTTTATGAGTATTGGTTAAGAATTTAACCTCTTGTAATACTTGTGCGTTTTTAACACCTTGAGTATTCCATCATATAATTTTCATTAAAAGAACTTGGTTACAGAATCCCTTTTGGGAAGGGGATAGTTCTTCTGTAATTTTTGTAGCAACTTCTATAATAACTATGAGTGAAGATGTCATAACAATCCAAATTGGTAATCTGAGATTCTAATAAAAGACCATAAACCTGGAGGTTCCATATTTTAGGCCAAAAAGCTTGTTGTAAAATAGTGATGGAATGGGAGGTCAAGAAAAATTGAACTAACTTCTTCTCATGCCATACACAAGTAAACATACTAAAAATATGAATAGAGATCACTATAAGAGCACGATTGCTTTCTTCTTGGCCATCAAACATCATTGTGTTCTCACGAATATTGTCTGGGTGCTTAAGAAAGTCACTCAGATAACATGTAGGCTGGGAAAGATCACTTTGCTGATGCTTAACATCAAAGTATAACCGAAGAAATAAAAACACAAAAATTTGTCTGTACCCAAAAGCAGTCTGAATAAATGCCTTGGAAATGCAGGAGAGATCAATGTCACCATGCATTTCTCTCACCGTCGCAACTTCAATACCAAATAACAAATCCATATTATTAGGGAAAAGTTCATAGATTGAGACATTCCCTTTAAGGACAAGACATATAATCTTGGAAGCAGGATCCAGGTGTGCCTCCATTGTGCATAAAGGAGTTGAAAACATCAAAGGGACCAATACTATGCTGTTAAATGAGGTACTTGCATCCTGTGGTAATTCTAAAATATTCAAGACTAGGCCGCTCCACCAAGGTCAATTCGCCTAACTATAGGTAACACATATAACATTGGAATTAAAACCAGCCTTAAAGATTTATGAAAAGCCATTTGGAGCAAAACAAAATATAATAATAGAATGTTATTCACATAGGTCAGCTTAGAGAACAAAATGATCCCCCAAGGCCAAACAAGGAAGGTTCATGTGATGAGACAGCTATGGCCGAAGGTCCAAACGCCCATAGCATGACAGCTTGCGTCATTAGTAGCAGTCATACCACTAAACCAATCCAAAATACAAAATGGGGGGAAGTTCCAAGCAAGCCAACTATATTCGTAAAGAATCCAGCAACCCCATTTAACAGAGAAATTCAATTTTCTAGTAGGTTGAGAACCATAGAAGACAATATCACAATAATATGCAATACCCTTAATTCCAAAAAATCTTATCAAGTTAATTATAATCGATGAATATCTAATAAAATCAGAACACTTTAACTTTGTCAAGGTAATTATAATCGATGGATCTTTCATCAGTCCAGTGGATTTCTCGTCACCAGTTTAATGGAACCTTTATTGCTCTAGTAAATTTCCTTGTCACCGAAGGAGAGGAACTTTCAACGGTGTAGCAGATTTATACTTTCGCCGAATCAAAGAAATTTTTGTGAATTTATCCGTTCGTTGGATTAGCAGATCTTTCATTGGTCTAGCTAATTTCTTTGTTGCTGGATAAGTAGACCTTTCGCCGATATAGCATATTGCCTAATCAACGGAGTAGCAGACCTTTCTACCGTCAACCGAATTTCCTTGTCGTCGGATGGGCGGATCTTTCATCGGTCTAATGGGTTTCCTTGTCGTAGGGGTAGCGAACCTTTCATCCTTGTAGCAGATTTCCTTATCGTCGGAGTAGCAGACCTTTCACCGATCGAGTAGATTCTTAAATTTATTCCTAATGTCGGATTAGCATACCTTTCATCGGTTTAGTGGATTTTCTTATCGCAGCAGTGTCAGATCTTTCATTGGTCTAGCACATTCTTGAATTTATCCATGACACTAGTTTAGCGGACCTTTCACTAATCTAGCGAATTTCTTTATCGTAGGAGTAAAGGACCTTTCGTGGCTCTAGTGGATTTTAATGGTGCAATGTCTCATGGCGACAAGACCTAGTGGTGAACCTTAGTTGTGTGGATGGTTGAAGATTTGTGGCTAGATGCTTGAGAACTTGATGGCATCTAAGCCTGAAGACCTATAGCCAAATCTCGGTGAACTTGTTGCCATATGAGCCTGAAAACTAGTAGCAAGGTCCCTATGAAGTTGTTGGCTTTTCAGCCTGAAGATTGATTTGTGAGGACCTTATGGCATGAGATATTAAGATGTCAAACCTTTAAGTTTGATCTTTTTTCCACTTAGACGTTGAAGTCACATCCTTCTAGAGTTTGCCGAATGCTAAAATCTCCTAGATGTTGAGGCGTCCTTCCATGTTAATATAAAGAGGATGAAGTGTCCTCTATGACTAGATCCTATTGAACTTGGGTACCTGATAAGCTTAATGTCTTAGGCAATGATGCTAGCATAGAGCCCGCTTTGAGATTGGAACCCCCACTTTGATTGAGCCTGATTAAGGTGAGGGCCAAAGTATAAATGTCCTTCATGAGAGTTGTTGTGGTGTCTTGAGAACCTTTGATGTAGATTTATGGCTAACGAGGGTTGTGTGCCCTTCCTATAAGGTCATTGTGAAGGCTAATTACGCTCTTCTTCAATCCAAGGTTCATAATCAATGAAGATAGAGGTCAGTCTAGTAAATATGGTAAAGACCTATGCATAGATGCAAGTGTACTTACTAACCTAAGTGGGGTTATGTATACATGATGACTATGTAGACTCAATTATACTAAATATACAAACATGTGATGACCTAAACTCGTGCGAGTGTAGGTGAGATCTCATACTAAGTCTAGGGTTTGTTGGATAAGACCCAATTAAGGCATAGATGACTGATGGGTCGGGCCTGGTAATGCTCCATGGCCTAGACTGCAACATATTATTTAATGAGGGGTAAAAGTTAAGTGAACATTGGCTTAGACCAGGTTATGGGTCATAAGTTGTGTAGGATAGGGAATCTCTCTTTTGAGGGAGGACTAACCTCTAATTTTGCATTAAAGTGCTCCAAATGTGAACAACCCTTAATTTCTATTTATTACAGCAGAAGCTCTAGATGTGTAAGGATAGTGGTAACTGAGGCTACTTTTGGTAGTTTTAATTTGAGTAGCCCCCAGTCAAGTAGAATAAATGTGATCCTCTCTATGTTGGGAAATATTTACTAGTTGGCAAACCCTAGTTGTGTAGCGATATGGTAGACAAACACGCCTTTGTTGGTGCTGTCGAAAGTAGCCTCTGTCTTGGTATAAAGAATATGGTTATCTTCTTGGTGGGAAATGTTCACCATAATAGAAGCCCTAGTTGTCTAGAAAAATATAAAGGAGTCCCCTATCTTGCATAATAGGTGAGTTCTCACTTAGGAAGGTTGAGAATATGGAATGAGTATTCACTTTTGAACTTGTAGTAATGACTGAGACAAAGAGTACTAGCTTTTGGCATGGAGATGAAATTAGAGACTATGAAGATTGAGAAGTAATGGTTTGTTCAAGTCTGATTCGATGAGGGCACGTAATAGACTGCTTCTATGTCCTCTAAAAACCAAGATTTTTTTTTCAAACACGTCTTTCCTGGTCCACCTAATCAGGCTTTTGGGTCATCAGCTTGTTCTCTCTTTTTTTTTTTTGGAGACTAAATGATTCAATTCAGATGTTTCTTAATAGAAAAGAACCTTCGTGGTTGGGCTTAAAAGGGGTTACCTACGTGTTCTATGTGCAATGAGACGAGGCTTAAAAGGGCTTACCTATGCGTCCTATGTGCAATGAGGCGAGCCTTAGTTTAAGGATAAGAATATGCAGCTTAGAGGAGAGATGCCTCCAGGAGGACTTTTCAAAGTTGGCTTCAAGATTAGGGTGCCAAAGAAATGGAATTAACATGAACGCTCAAACAACCCTCATGAAATCTCCAAGTGTGCATAGATGATGAAGTTAGGGTGAATCAAAAATTTTCTTTCCTTTACTCTTCCTCTTTTCAAGCTTTTGCTTTTTTTTTTTGGGTTTGATTCTTCTGCTCTTCTCCCTGTTTTTTTATTTTTTTTTATTTTTTAAGGGGATGAGACTATTTGGTTTGAACTCTCTTCTTTTTTATTACTGATTTTAATATCACACACACACACTCCCACTCTATGGTTAGGATAGACGTGGTGATGGAGATCTACCCATGAACCTCAATTTGGACTAAGGGGTTAGTAATCCGGTCTTAACAGTCCAAACCAAAGAAAAACCCACATTTTTGTTAGGAATACAAAACAGTATGTTCCAGGTTCAAATTAGAATACAAATTTGGTATTGTGTCCTTTATCACTTCAAGTTCCATAAGATTTAAGTCCAATATTTTGCCATGAGTTTAAAGTTTATTAAGTCAGCTGTCCAATAAAGCAAGTTCCAAGTCATTTGGACTTCATTTACTTGTCCAAATTAGCTCTCAAATCCAAACTGTCCAAACTACCCAGTTGAGCCAGATTATACCTGGTTTTGTTTTTGTTATTTTCCAGACTAAATGACATCCAGATTGTGTAATTTTTTTTTTGTTAGTTAGTTTAGGATGTCAAGCAGCCCAACAAGTCAAGTAGTCCATTTGGCGCCTAAGAATGGACAGTTGGATTAATTAAGCTAATTGAGCCTTCTAATGATGTGCAAATCTAGATTTCTCAGATTGAGAAGGGGGGTTGCTAACATCTTGAGGTTTCCTCACATGAAAGGAAACCTAAGATTACTCATCAAAATGAAGTGGCCCAATAGGAGCAAATATCAAGCCATATGCGTCTTTCCCACCCGGTTTCTTAGCCTAGAGGGTTTACCCTCTTAGCCTCTTAGGTGGGTTTTCTTCACCAACATTTGTGCTTACTTGGTTGTGTAGTAATGCTTAGTCACCCTATGACTCAGTCAAGGAGAGAACACCACGTGGGTCAAGGAGGAACTGCCATTTTGCAAGCATACATTTGAACACCATTGGCTTGAAGTGGCGTGCATGTGTGAGCCTTGCTTTTTGAGATGGCAGCCGTGGATGAAGACCTTCCTAGCAAGGAAAAGATGACCACGCTGCCTAGCAACATTAAGGAATGAGTTTAGTTAATTGTTTGTTAATTATTAAACTCATTTGTACGAGCTTAGCTTAGTACAAAGATGTGTAATATAATCTAGCCTAGTAAGTGTGCTTAGTAGCTTTTCTAGCCATTAAGTAATCTCTCAAGAATACCTAGTGAGGGAGGAAAGGCTTGGGCATGCCTTATAAGTAGCCTAGATGTCCCTTATGTAAGTAATGATGAATATTTGAAATCTGAAGTTGAGTTTGAAACTCCTCAGTGTTGTTACTTTGAATTCTCTACTTGGTTATCTCTAGTTTGGGCAATTAGAGTAGTGATCAAGTAAGTCTTGGTCTTAGTTAGGTGGTGATATCTGTATCCTAACCAAAGATCAAGGGCCCTAAAACAATTCTTAGTGGTGAAATCTATATTTAAGAATCGTTTCAGTTCTATCGATATTTTAGTTCCAATTTCCCTATTCTCTTTCTAAGCCACGCCATTTTCCTTCCACATGCCACACCCACCTTCTTCTCTCTTCAAACTTGAGCTTTCCTTTTATTTCTTTCCTTCCCAATGTGATACATCACGTGGTAATTAAACAAGTAGGTTTATTTGAAGGCTCACAAAGGGTTCCACGTAGGAATTTATCAATTTTAACAAAGGATTTAATGCAAATTGTGAAAGGAGGTCTCTTATCGTAGGCATGTCTCTTTAAACTGCATGACCTATTGGATTTTTGGTCTTTTGCCTTTTTCAGATGATGGATTAAAATCTTAGTACTTTTGTATTTTATTTCTCTCCCTCTTATTTAGCCTAGCCTACCTTATGAGGTTTTTAGGGTAGCCCCCTTTTTAAACCTTGGATTCATTATAGTACAACAGCATTCCAAAAACCAGAGTATATGGAACTAGTAAAAGAAGATATTTTATTAATAATTAAGATTATGCCCAACTTAGAATCAGGATTGAAAAAGAAATTTTAAAACTCAAGGCGTGACGAAAAGCTTTAGTATCGGCCTATTCTCCTGAATTAGACTGGTTTCGACTCCTTTTATGTGTAGACTCTTCTTCGACAAGCATGCCGACATTCCTTAATGTCATAAAGTTCCCAAATGGGATGAAGCTTTGATGTTGCTTGTATGTGGTTGGGGATTCCTGACGAATAGTTTCACTCGGTTAGATTCTAAAGGTTGATCCACCTTGTGAGCAGCCTTTGGCCTCCATCTAGCAAGTTAGTTAGAAACCCCATGTTTTCTTTTCCTTGATCAACTCTAGGTCTTCAAGTGTAATTCGGAGGTCAGTATTGTATGAATACTAGCATAGGAATTTCTTACAAAGATCATCCCAGTTTGTGATCATTTGTGGGTTTATAGTATTATACCACCTCATCACATCCTTGTCGAATGTCCAAGGAAATATGATGTGAAAGGTATCATTGTCATTTCATTCTAAAGTTATTTCACTCAGAAAATTCTTCACATGATGATAAAGATTTTTAGTTCCATGGAACTTGGCATCTTGCATAGTGAATTTTGGGGGTAATTTCCCTTTTGGGATTTTAGTGAAACCCGTACAGTCATTAAGGCAATGGTTGAACATTGCGGATTCACTAAGCAGCTGTTCTATATGACCTATATGTGAATCAATTTGAGGATTGCTTTTCCCCTCTTCTTATTCCTTCTTCTTATCATCTTCTCCTCCTTTGTTGTGAGGTTTCTCACCGTTTTATTAGGGTGCCCTTGGTGAACGTTTAGAACATAGTGGACATCAACCTGATCTCCTTCTCACTCACATCTAATCTAGTTTGCACTTCTTCCATAATCTTGATGAGTTGAACCAGTTCGTTAGCTCTTGCTATGGGGTTTGTTGAGTACTAGACTTTGACTTGGATTTTGGCCTGAACCCATCTAGAGAGTGCTGTCGAACTCTTCTCAAGATAGAAGTCTACTGGTTTATAGATTACACTTGTGTACCTTTTTAGCCTTCCCTATTCCAAGCAATAAGATAGATGTTTAGAGGAGTTAATAATGGAAATGAAAGGTTAACAACATTGGCTATGGGGTTGAAGAAAACAGTTACTGACCTGTAGTTAGGCAAGAAGATAAGGGCCTGAGGCTTTAGACTAGACTAGAAAGGTGTAGGCTAGACTAGAAAAGATAAGGCTAAGAAGTTCGATTGAGGCTGCTTGTTTTAAATGAAATTAGGCATTACCTTGAATTGGTTCCCAAGTTGGGAATAAAAAGCTAACCTATAGGCCTTAGTTCAGTATAAGGGTAGCTCATATAAGCCGTCGACCTACGCTATGCCTAAGCACGACTATGGTTTGGTCTACCTAGAGTGTGCTAGTTTAAGTATGTGGATGGATCTAGGTGGACTTGTGTATAGATCTTAGACATAGTAAATATGATCCATAGACCATGAACTTATAGATAGGTAAAATATCTAGGTCTTACTTGGTCTTATGCATTATGAATATGAGGCATGATTAGGTGCATCTTAGAAGATTAAGGGTCTAAAGGTCTAATAGGCACCATTAGGGACTCTAGACCTAGATGAACTCATACACTATGCATGGTGAGGCCAAAGATGCATGATTCTTTGGTCGAAGTATCACAACTGAAGTGCTAACACGCTAAATAGGCTATGTCAATCCATGTGCTGAGACTATATGCTGAGAGCCTACTATGCTGACTAAATACTACGAATGCTGACTCAAACCAACAATCACTGAATTAGACTAGATTGCAGGATGCCTGTTGGGTTCTATAATGGACCCCTAGGTTGATGTCCTGGCTCTTGACCCGTTTTATCCCAGGCCCAAACCTCATCTAATGCGGTCAGACACTAGGGAAGCTGATCAGCTTCCTTATTGGGCCCCCGAGACTGGCATCCTAACTTTTAACTGCTTTATCCTAAGTTCTTATAATTAGATGCAGAAGAATTCCTTAGAACACTAGTTAAGTTCCTCGTTGGATAGGTGACTCTTATCCCTTTTCCTAGTTTCAAACTGAAGACAATCCTAGCTGGATTTTTCAACAGTCCCTGAACTCCTATCATGGTGTAATTTTTTTTTTTTGAAACACCTAGTCTTGCTCATTCAAGTGTGGCTAAGTCTCCTATTAGGACTTTTATTCCCTTGACTAGGGTTAAATCCTAATCCGCTGTACGGTCAAGAGCCCTTCAGAGGTCAATTGGCCTTCTAAGCTGGTATGGTCCATAATCGTGTCTACTATGCTAGACCCTTCCTAAGATGAATTCTCCTATGACCTAAAGCATCAATGCATAGAACCCAGGATAAAAAAAAAAATTAAATCCTATAATAACACATCCGAGCATGCACATGAGTTCCCATATTGAATTTGAAATCTCACCCACTTTAAGAAAACGTCCCCAATGGAATTACCGCTATAAGGACTCACCTTCTCAGGGTGTGATTTCCCCCTCTACTAGGGTTTTTATATTTTTTTTATTCTTAGAAAAGCTTGATGTTAACCTTTTGTAAAAAAATTTAAAATTAGTAGATTTATGAGGATGGATCAAGAAACTAGAACCTGATCCTAATCCAGGTACCCGATTGAGCTCCTAGACTAGAATCAGGCCTAGTTGCCTTATCTTAATCCATGGCAATAGCTACTACCTATTCTAGGAACAAGGCAGCCTATCTAATCTAGGAACCCAACTGATGTATTGTCTAGGATCATAATGGTTTTATTGAAACAAATAAAAATGAATGAAAAATAAAAAGGACTAAAAATACAAAACAATGCATAATGTAGAGTTGTCAGTGCGCATTAGGAAAACTTACAAACCATATCAATTTTCGAAGCAAATTATACTAATAGGGACAACTAAAGGGACAATTGATTTTACTTCAAAAAGGTTTTCAAAAGGACCCTGAGTAATCTCTAGTGTGGGGACTATCTTGAATCTTAAGTCTCAAGCCAAGGATCCAGATTCAAGGCGATGATACGATAATGCAATGGGGTTTGTCACATCACTGCTCGTCATCACTAGCGACCTTTAATATTCAACATTGGAATCAAACTTTTGATCACATTAGTACAATCATACAATAGATTAGTACAAATCATGTTAAATCATGTAAGAGGTACATGCTTTAGTACAACAAAAACCTAAGAAATAGAATAACAGCTACAATTGTCAAGGAACTAGGTAAAGATTACATCTTTGGTAATTTAGAATAACAAATAGTAAAAGAGAAATAGTGTAAAAAAGTAAGGGAAGATAGAGTTTTGCTCTCAAAATAACACTTGATTTACCTAGGAACCCAACAGAGTGATATCTTTTTAATGGGTGACCAAATTCTATGTCTCCCAATGCCTCTAATATGCAAGGTACTTCTCTCCTAAATTACAATTGTCTCCTCCCCCTAGTTTTTGATGTGTTTTGAAGCCAATTGATTTGATGCCTTTAACCCCTAGGGGACAACCCCTATTTATACTGGTTGACGGTATGGTCTAAATCGACTTAGAGAAAGAAGACCTAATCGTAGATAATCCATTAAGGTTAATCTAAAGAAGCGAATTAATCCGAGTAGAATTCTAATTAATTAAACACACTTTACACAGAAAAAGACTTGGAGTGACAGAAAACTAAGGGGCCTGACCAGTTCCCCATTGAAGAACTTGGCTCAGTTTCCCAGCGAAAAGCTGGTCTGGTTTTCTGGGTTAAGTTGGCCTGCAACTTGTTTTGACCATAATTTTGTCATCTGATATCCATTTAGAGTGATTCTTTTCTTTTTTTTCTTTTTTTGGTAAAAGCTTGTTGCGTCCTTTTTCTAATGAATTGTTTTCATAATTTTTGCACAAGTGTGACAGTAGATATGACCAAAATAGTTACCAGGTGTCATTTTCAGCACATACTCCAATATTCGACTTATATTTTTTTCATTGCTTACTGGGTTTGATGATGCACTTAGAAAGCTTGTTAATGAAGAATACTGATATCTAACCTCAATAATTTTATGCTCCATAAAGTGGATCTTAATTGGATATCGAACACTATCTATTTAGGCCATTTGGGTTCTATTAGGCTTTTGTTTTTCTTTCAGACTCGGATTAAGAATTACTCCATTAGGCCCCTAAGTACAGTAGTTGGAGTATAATGTTTGTCATTGGGCAATATAAAATTTGAGGTGCCATTTTTAGACGTATATAGTAAGCACCCAAAAATGCCAATAAAGGTTCACAAGGCTTCTTCCCACAAAGAAATTAACCGATTAAAAAATCATTGGAATTCCCAATGTACTAAGTTCTAAATTTAAGATGAGATAAATTTTCCTATTAGTAGCAAACATTATCCATTAAGCAGGAGCTTGCCTTCACTCTCATGATAGCATGCCTTTGATTGGGTTCAAGAACTATTGAGGGATGGATATGGCTAAGCATCCAGAATAGTTAGAAAATATGCACTAGCAAAAAGGCTGAGAGAAGAATAGGTGAGTTGACCAACTGTTTTGGAATGACACAAGCCGAGCCACAATCTTCTTCTTCGTTCTTCCCAACCACATGCGCAGACCATCTGCGCTCCATCTTCCACCTTCTTCTTCTGTCTCCTCCTTCAATCCTGTCACATCCCTATTCCCTAATTTTTGATTATTCTACCTTAATCACTTATTTACTTATGATTGCAGTGGAAGTTTTTTTGACTAGAGGCAATGCCGACGTTTGGTAGCGGAACAAGGTTACCTAGAACTATATGTAACACTATGCTACCTACACAGTACTTGATTTACTAAATTTTGGTTATAAAACATGCATTTGATGACTTGCTCAGTCCATAATACCTATGATAACTTAGTGTACAAATACCAAACACTAACAATCACAAAGTCCAAAAGAATTTACAATCAGTAAGTTTCTAGGGATGCTAGCCTGTAAATCATTGTGAACGCACTTGGTTAACTAACATTAAACAAGAACTACCACTCTTACTAATTTCTTGCTTCCTTTTGGCTTGGTAGGAGGAGGGCTATTCATTGATCCTTTATGTAAAACAGAAAACATAAAAATGTTTGAATAATGACCCTAAGCTCAGCACGTATATCCCTACGCAATAAAATAAGCCTTGTATTGAATTAGTTGGGTGCGCGCAATTCAAAATATTTTATTTGCAAACAGGAGAGAGAAAATATGTAAATAAAGTTGATTTGTCGATTATTATATGAAAGTGGACCGTAGCTGACATATGAAGAGATCTTAAGATAGGTGCACACCTCCAAGGCTGATTGAGAAGCCTGAGTTGCAGCCGCACGGCTAAACTAGATCACGCAAGTCGTGATGATTGATAATTGATAAGGCCAATTGCTTAGGTGACAAAACATTGCATCAAATGATTCATTATATGAACCTTATATAAATTGTGTATAGTTTGAGAAACATATGAGTTTTCGAAGAGAACATGCTAGCACTGCAATCCTCACTTAATCCCGACACTTGGATGGACATTGATTGTTCTACTCAACTTTTTTTTTTTCCTAGAACAAATATTTGTAATAGACTTTGTGTCCTCCTTTATATGAAGTTTGATTGCCAGCATGCTTTATCTTCTTTTATTATATTTGACTGAACTTGATATTTGATTAACCAAGCTGCCTACGTACTTATAGAAACTTTGAAATTCCCAATAAGATCAAGTCATCACGTAGTTCATTAAAATAAATTTTGTATATATTTGTTTTGCCGCACGCAGTTTATACTCTTGCGGGCCAGGAGTGTACAACGAATTTTTTTGTTTGAGTTTTTTTTAATTTCTTTTTACCGTTCACAGTTTAAACTCTTGTGGGCCAGGAGTATTACAACGAAATTTAACTTTAAAGACCGAGCAGTTTAGGCTCTTACTTAGGAGCTTTACACTATCCTATATCAAGGGCAATAACGCTTTAAGAACTTGCCATTTATCGGTCCTACCCGAACCCCTTGTCCGTCTATTATCTTAGAGGCGCCATTTGAGTACACCTCGCGGACAACATAAGGTCCTTTCCATTTCAGATCGAATTTGCTTCCTATCTTGTGAGTCATGATGATTGGCCTCTTCAGCGCAAGCACTTGATCCCCAACTTGAAACGAGCGTGGCCAAACCTTTCTTTTGAATGCTCTTGCCAAGCGAGCTTGGCAGCATTCTAGCTTCTGTTGTGCTTGGAGTCTCTTCTCATCAAGGGCCTCCAGCTCCGCTAAGCGAAGCTTGTGATTTTCGTCTTCCGTCAAACCTTCTTGTATGGTGATGCGCAGCGGCGGGATTTGGAGCTCCAATGGAAGTACAGCTTCAACTCCATATACTAGAGCACAGGGAGTCGACTATGTTGGCATCTTATATGCGGTTTGGTAAGCCCAAAGAGCCTCCCCTAGTCTATTATGCCAATCTCTTTTGGACTTTACAACATCCTTTTTGAGTAAGTTGTAAAGTGTTTTATTAAAGGCTTATGCCAGGCCGTTTGCAGGGGCATGGTACATGAAAACTTATGTTGTGCGTACTTAAACTTCTCACATAAGCTGGTCAACAGGCTGTTGATGAAGGGCTTACCATTATCAGTGATAATTTATCTCGGCACACCATATCGATAAATAATGTGCGTCTTTATGAAGTCGACCACATTTTCTTTTTTAAGCTCCCTTAGTGGAATTGCTTCCACCCATTTAGAGAAGTAATCAGTGGCAGCTAAAATGTAAGAGTGGCCAGCTGACGATTTAGGCGTGATTGGTCCGACGACATCAAGGCCCCATGCTTCAAATGGCCAGGATGCGACCGTTGGGTGAAGAAGTTCTGGGGGCTAATGTATGAAGTTAGCATAGAACTCACAATCATCACACCTCTTTGTATAATCCATGCAATCTTGCACCATAGTGGGCCAGTAGTAACCCATCCTTTTAATACGATCATGTAGCCTAGGCCCTGATTGATGTGCTCCACACATGCCTGAATGAGCCTCCGCCATTGCTTGCTTTGCCTCTTCCAGGTCTAAACATCGTAACCAAAGGCCAAGAAAAGAGCGCCGATAGAGCGTTCCACTGTAGTAAAGGAAGCTCAGGGCTCTCCACTGTATTTCTGTCTTATGCCTTGGGTCACTAGGCAGTTTTCCGTGTTCTAAGTACTCAATTATAGCTTGGTGCCAGTCTTCTGTATCTATTTTAAGAACACAGATCATGTTGACGTCTTCCTCTGAATCTTCAACATCAGGCAGAATAACCTAGCAGCCACATACTGAAATTATCATTCCTTCTTCTGCCCCCAGTGCCAAAGTGGCTGCGAGGCTTGCTAGTGCGTCAGCTATCTTGTTGGCACTCCTTGGCGCATGCTCTAACTTGAGCATTTCCAACTTATCTAGCAGACGTAATGCCTGTCTGTGATACGGGACAAGGTCCTCTTTCTTAACCTCATATTGGTCAAGTAGTTGATTAATGACCAACTGCAAGTCACTATATACATTGAGGTCGGTGATCCTCATCTCAATGGCCATTTCAAGACCCAAGCTAAGTGCTTGGTATTCCGCCACATTGTTAGAGCATAACTGAGTAAGCACAAATGAATACAGGAGAACGTGCTTTTTAGGGGAAACAAAGACCACTCCTGCACCAGTGCCATCACGCCTAGCTGCACCATCGAAATACATTTCTCAGGGAGGGAGAATATCGATGTAGAACATGTCTTCTCCTGACAAATCATCATTTAGCTCCCAGTCATCGGGAATGGGAT
>NCQV01051276.1:0-11622 GCA_002740545.1 Lophocereus schottii | reverse complement strand
TAGAATGCATGCTAGTTGATTAAATACAATTTCGATTGATAGTTTAAAAGATTAGAATACGTAAAAGTTACAGTCTTTTAGGCTTAAGTATCACCCTAATTAATCATGGATGGCTCAAACCCATCTCTTTTAATTAGGTAATCGCTTTAGATCTTTGTTAAATCGATTTACTGGTAAATTGGTTACAAAGTGTTAACTGATGTTTTTCTAATTCTTAATACTCTAGTTTGATTAAATTCTTACACTAGTGTAAGGGTTATCAAAACTAGTAGGGTTTATATTAGGGCTAGACCTAATTAAACTAGAATCTAAGGAAAAATAGGGAAGAACCGCTGGTGGATGTCTTCTACAGTTTAACTCATGAATGAAACTAACTTGTGTGTTAATGACAAATATCAATTTACATGGCGGATTGAGATTATACTAAGTACTTTTCATAAATTTGACAACTTTTGATCATTATTTGTTGCTTAGAGTTAATTTGATTAGTCTGTTAACTTTTGTTCTATTTTTATTAGTTGCAATATAACTTCAATCAACCCCCCCAAAAGTATAGTATTTTAGGAGTGTCTAGGTAATTTTAGATAGTTTAGATTTTGATTTTTAGAGTGGTTATAATTTTAGATTGATTTATATTCAGTTTTGGTATTTAACTACCAGTTTGTTAGAAATTAGACTAAAAATATTTTTTTTTGTTCGTTTTTTATTTTTATTAGTTCCTAGAGTTTATATAATGTCCTAGTCTGTCCATATTTAATTTCGTAATTTTTGGAAGTTATTTGATAATTTTTCAGAATTATTTTGTGAAATTGATATGTGCAGGTTTTTAGGTTATTAATTCTGAAAATTTCAATTTAAATTTTTAATTCACGATTTTTAGGTGTTGTTAAGTCCAGAAAATTATGTCCTAGGAATAGGGTAATTTTCTTGATTAATTTTGTATTTATATTTATGCTGATTATTTTATTTCTAATTTTAGATTTATTATTCTGCTGAATATTCTGTGCTAATTTTTTGATCAGATTTTTCTGAAATAAAGTGGATACAATTTAGAGTTTATAAGCTCGTAGACCTGAAGTATAATATTTTAGATTACTGTTTGATAATTTTAATATTTATTTCTCTGATTATTAATTGCTGTTTTGAATTTTAATTAGAATTTCAGTTATTATTCTGATTTTATTTTTCTAAGTTATTTAGGGAAGCTTTTTACCTTTTTATTTCTAGAATAAGATCTAGAATATTTAGCAGCATAATTAGGTATTTTTCTAGATTTTTATTCATTAGATTTTAATTATTTTAGAATTATTAAGATTAGATTTAATAAATTGAATAAGTAAAATCATTTAGAATTAAGCTAGCCCTTTACAACAATCTTTTCTCGTGGATCGATCATTACTTTCCTATACTATAAAAAGTATTTAATAACTGAAGTAGTGGTTAAATTTGTAAGCTCCACGACAAGCTTTACACCTCCTCTTTGCTCTACGCTAGGCAAAGGCATGTCATTATGCTAGTTAGGTCGAGCAAGATAAGAAGGATCAAAATCATCATAAAGACTAACATTAGGTTTAGAAGATCCTACACTAGAGTTAGGCTCACTACAATTCTCCCTACTATAATTAAAACAGCGAGAATATTTAGTAATTGCCTATGTCATAGTCTCTATCATTCTATCAGTCATGCCACTAATCATCTTTTCAACACTTGAACAGGTAGCATCCACGTAAGCACGATAAGGGCAATTACAAGCAACGTGATCAGAAGATTCGTAATAATTACACAAAATAGGAGGCACATAAGAGTGAGATGGGACATGTGAATCTGTAAAATGATCCTAAGGGTATGGACTAACAGGAATAACAGACTCACTATGAAGTGGATAACCAAAATTCTTCTGAGCTTGTTCAAACTCATAAATATCCCAAGCTAATTTTTCAAAAAATTCCAAACTTCATCTTGAGTTTTAGATAATATTCCTAGTACACCTCCAGAACAAATAGATTTAATATAATCCCAAGATGCAGAATTTAAACCCACAACGATGACCTCACAAATTTCCTATTTTTGAAAATTCTGATTCAATTGAGCACGATAATTATTAAGTCTCGACAAATAACTCTAGAAAGGCTTATGCTGGAATTGTGGGAAATTCAAAACTGGCATTTCTTGAAACTCTCTTTTTAATTTCAAGAATTTTTCAATTTTTTTAGATTTTCAATTTTTTCTTTTTTTTTGAGGTTTATTTTAGAAAAGAAAATGCATCTAGGATACTATTTACAAACTAATAAATAAGACAAAAATAATAGACTCCAATAATTAAGTGAACAAGACACAATAAACTAACAAAAATAAAACTATGCTACGAAAACAAAAGAAAGATCAAAAAGTCTCAAACATCACACGAAATATAAAATGAACACAAACACAAAAGAAGAGCATTTTTTTATTTTTTTCATTTGAAGCTGCTGCTTCTATGCCTGTTTCCTGCGTAATAACCAAATTGTTAGTTTTTGTTTGCAGCAAAAAACAACAGCCAAATCAAAATTAAATGGACCAAAATTTTAAAAAAAACAAAATGTAAACTCTAATCGAAAATCAAAAACATAAGAAAGCTCAACTATAGTAAAATAACTAAAATTAAACTAATGAACACAAAATTGAAAAATCAAAGATACGAAACAAAAACGAAATCATTGCAAACAACTCTAATTACTAAACTACGACATGACGAAACCTAATTTCACAATGCCATCCCCGGCAACGGCGCCAAAAACCTGTTGTGATTTCCCACAAGTATACGGTTTAACGCTGTAATACTTGAAGGTGTCGATCCTTATGGATGAGTTATGAAATTAGATTAGCAAAAATTCTAAACTAAATTAAAACTAGATGCTAAAATTAACCAACATCAAGGTCAACTTATCTTCTCAAATTGATAGATCAAATAAATAGGATAAATTCATGAAATTGTGAACCATTCCCAAACCTGTAAATAATCTAGCCAAAGTAATCATAAAGCACCGAAATGTAAATAATTTCAACTCACTAACACTACTCGCAATTATCCATACATCAGAACTTGATAATTCGAACAAAGCTTTAGCAAATGAGAACTTCGCAATTCGAACAAAGCTTGAGCAAAGGAGAACTTGTGCAATTTAAACAACAACAACAACAACAACAACAACAACTCCCAGTGTGGGTCCCGCTTTCGCGGGGTCTGGGGAGATCCGGCTGTAGGCAACCTTACCCCTACCGGTATTTCTATTCACAGAGAGGTTGATTCCTTAAGACCCACAAAACAATTTTCTTTGAAAAAGGTTTATAGGGAAAACGAATGCAAACAACTTGTGCAATTTGAACAGAACTTGAAAACTAAGTTGCTACCTCAATCTACCATTAATTAATAAACAAATTACATCCATCTAAGCCCGCAACCTATATTAGAAAGAATTGAACCATTCTCCCCTCTTCTCCTCCCTTTGTTTTGAGCCTCCCCAATTTTTAAAAATTCCCAAAAACTTCACTCTGCTCCCTTTCAAATGCTTCAATTTTTCCTCTGAAACTGATGGACTGATGGTATTGACGGTGAATCAATAATTGGTGAGGAGAGAGAGTGTGTCACGGATGGGCAACATGAAACAGCAGCTATGAAAGTGCGCGCTGTTCTCGACTCCATTTTGCCCCTATTTTTCGGGTTCTTCAGCAACGGAACTGACGAAGGTCATGAAGAAGGGACTAGGTAACGGGTGAGAGGAGGAAGGCGAAGCAAGAAAGCATTATAGTTGAGGAAGAAGAACCGTCGCCATCTCCCGTGCTCTATTCGAGTTTGCTGGGCTAAAAAAAAGGGAGAAGAAGACGAAGAAAGGAGAGAGAGAAGGTGGACGATATGTCACGTGCATGGGGCGTGTGTTTCAAGTGGGAACAGGCTGAGGAGCGTCTGGGCTTGGAATTAAAGCTAAAGCCCGGCCCAGCGTGAAAGAAAGAAAGGGATTGAAAAGAAGAGAAGGGAGAACTAGCCTGCTCAATTACCAAATTGGGTCAGGCCCAATCGCTAGGGAGATGAGAAGGAAGAGGGGGCAAAGGGCTCGCCATTTGGGCCTCGAGAGTGGGCTGCTGGTTGGGTTGAGGCTCCTTCTTTGTTGTTTTTTTTAATCTGATCCAACCCTTGCACTTGTTGCTTACTTTTCCACTTTTATTTTCAATTCCTACAAATTAAACAAAACAACATTCAAATTCTAATTTAATAATTTATTTTCAGCAATTATTAGATAATAAAAGGGTATAAAATATCATAATTTCCAATTGAACAATTAACCCCACACCTAGCTCTGCTCGTCCTCGAGTAAAACAAAATTAAAATCCTAGAAAAAGAAATAAAATTTCAACTCACTTTCGTAGGAATCACAGTTGCACTTAACATGTGCAACAAGCCCTTTAAATCCCTATGTTACCCCTAGTGGACGAGTAAGATCTCGTGAGGGTTTGCAGAAGATATACCCATAAAATCTGTAAAAGAACTAAATCAAAAAAGAAAAAGAGAGACAAAAAAAGAAAAACAGTTTGGATTTACAAACATAAACATACGAAGGAGAAGCATGTGCATATTTTAACTAACCAAATCACCCATGTAACAAAGATATTGGCCTGTATAAAAATATAATGTACTGATCAAGGCTCTCTATCCCATGAATGGCATCAAAGCACTGACGTTTCACTCCACTGTTCATCAAGACTTTGAATCTATCCCAATGCTCGTGTGCAAGTACATCATCATCTTGGGAATTAGGTTTACCAAAATCAAACTCAATCCCACTTGATTGATACAAACTTCATTATTGACTTATTTAACATAGGAAGTAAGCTTTTCCAGTAGCAGTATTGTCTCAAAGGGTAATACCTAGTAGTACGTGCCTGAAAGGGTAAGACCCAGCAACGCATGCTTCAGAGGGTTGCTTGTCCTTCCAAGTGTTCTGTCATTCCTTTTTTCAGCGTTTTTATGTTTTTGTTCTTTTGTTTTTTTTATTTTTGGAATGCAAACAAAAACCAAAGTAATCGTGTCAAAGACAAGTGGAAGAGCTAATCATGGAAGACTAAGACCTTCAGATAATGATGATGATATCAATAAGGATTGGATTACACATCGATAATGAACAATTGAGGTTAGAATTAGGGCTTAGAATGACACACTGAGGACGGAGACATATCATGTGCATCACGCTTACATACATGCTAATAGTCAAAGCACAGGGGATTTAAACTAATTAGAATAGCACGAAGCTTCCCAAAAACAAAACAAAAATCTTTTTGGATTTTCAAAATTCTCAATTTTTCTCCAATGTTTTTCAAATTTTTCAAAATTTTTCAAAGTTTTCCCACTCCCACACTAAATCTCACAATTTCCTCATTAGAAGTGAAAAGAAACAGAAAACATAAAATAAAAACTAAAGAGACACAAATATACAAAATGAAAAAGAAAACTCAAAACTAAAGACAAAGACAAGACTCTGAAAATCAAAGGAAGACAAAATAAAATAAAGTCACAAAAATATATACAAAAGAAAACAAATTGAAAAGAGAAATAGAGAGGAACAGGTACATCAGGTCAGGGGTTGAATTACACATGAGATATAGCCTTCAGAAATCCATGCAGATAGAGGCGCATGGAGCATCAGCCACTCCATATCAAAGGCAACATTACTACTCACATCAAATCCCAATAAAGCACGAAGAAGTTTGTCAAATACAGAAGATCAACTCTTGATAAAATTAAGACAATGAACATGTAAGAACTGGTACCAAATACAGTACATCCACCACAATAATGCAGCACAAGTGAGGGCCCTCTTCAATTTATCAAACTGTTGGGCCCAATTAGAAAATAGAAAGACGTACTTAAAAGTAGCCAGCAAGTGGGTCATCGGCCTAGAAATGTGATCGTCATCAGAAATGAGCAGTCTAGGCAAATTAGTGAGCCCTAAGTCCATAAGTCCTTTAAGTTCAATATGCGTATGAGTGTGGTCTAAATCAAAATGTTCAATGACAATGGTCTCAGACTCAACAAAGTTAAACTTGTGAGATTAAAAAAGGAAGTCAGTTTGGATGGGTTTAAAACAAAAAGATTTATACTCAGCACACAGATCCACATCCAAACTCACATCGACATCAAGCCCACATAAAAAAGATTCATATTCTATAGAAAAAATTGCATCATTAAATTCCAATTTAGCGGGCTCAGTGACTTCGACACATGGGTCCTGTAAAATATCCTTTGAATCATCTAAATCATGATGCTTAACTTCAGGTGTGATGCTCATGTCTAACTCACAATTTCTCGTGGATTCTTCCCCCTCCTCAAACTCAAAAGATTCATAAGAAGGGGTGTGGGGGTCGGCAGAAACAAGGACATCCTCAGTGATGTCATTAGGTGAGCTAATGTGGGGGGGGCAAGGTGAGATGATAGAGAATTAGGGAAGTCCTCATCTTGCTCCACGCTAGGCAAAGGCATGTCATTATGCTAGTCAGGCCGAGCAAGATAAGAGGGATCAAATCATCATAACGACTAACATCAAGTTTAGGAGATCCTAAACCAGAGTCAGGCTCACTACAATTCTCCGTACTACGATTAAAACAGCGAGAATATTCAGTAATTCTCTCTTTTATAGTCTCTATCATTCTATCAGTCATATCATTAATCGCCTCTTCAACACATGCACAGGTGGCATCCACATCAGCATGATAGGGGCAATTACAAGTAGCGTAATCAAAAGATTCACAATAATCACACAAAACAAGAGGCACATAAGAGTGAGATGGGACAAGTGAATCTATAAAATGATCCTGAGGGTAAGGACTAACAGGAATAACAGACTCACTATGAAGTGGGTAATTCTTCTAAGCTTGTTAAAGCTTATAAATATCCTAAGCTAATTTTCCAAAGAAATCCTAAACTTCATCTTGAGTTTTAGATAATAATTCTAGTACACCTCCAGGACAAATAGATTCAACATAATCGCAAGATGCATAATTTAAACCCACAGCGATGACCTCATAAATTTTCCATTTTTGAAAATTCTGATTTGTTGAGCATGATAATCATTAAGTCTCGACAAATAACTCTAGAAATATTCATGCTCAAATTATGGGAAATTCAAAACTGGCATTCTTGAAACTCTCTTTTTAATTCTAAGAATTTTTTAATTTTTTTGGATTTTCAATTTTTTCTTTTTTAAGGAAAGAAAATGCATCTAGGATACTATTTACAAACTAATAACTAAAACAAAAACAAGAGACTCAAATAATTAAGTGGACAAAACATAATAAACTAAGAAAAATAAAACTATGCTACCAAAATAAAAGAAAGACCAAAAAGACTCAAACATCACACGAAATATAAAATGACACCAAAGAAGAACATTTTTTTTATTTTTTTCTTTGTTGTTGCTACTTCTGTGCCTGTTTCCTGCGTAATAACCAAATTGTTAGTTTTTTTTTAGCAGAAAAGAATAACCAAAATCAAATTTAAATGACCAAAATTTTAAAAAATATATAAACTCTACTCGAAAATCAAAAACATAAAAAAGCTCAATTATACTGAAACAACTAAAACTAAACTAACGAACACAAAATTGAAAAATCAAAGATACGAAACAAAAATAAAATCGACACAAACGACTCTAATTACTAAACTACGATGCGACGCAGCCTAATTTCACAATGTCATCCCTAGCAACGACGCCAAAAACTTGTTGTGATTTCCCGCAAGTGTACGATCTAACATTGTAATACTTGAAGGTGTCAATCCTCAGGGATAAGTTATGAAACTAGATTAGCAAAAATTCTAAACTAAATTAAAACTAGATGCTAAAATTAACCAACATCAAGATCAGCTTATCTTCTTAAACTGATAGATCAAATAAATAAGATAAATTCATGAAATTGTGAACCATTCCCTGACTTGTAAATAATCTCGCCAAAGTAAGCATAAAGCTCCGAAATGTAAATAATTTCAACTCACTAACACTTACTCGCAATTATCCATACATCAGAACTTGATAATTCGAACAAAACTTCAACAAATAAGAACTTTACAATTCGAACAAAGCTTGAGCAAATAAGAACTTGTGCAATTTGAACAGAACTTGAAAACTAAGTTGCTACCTCAATCTACTATTAATTAATAAACAAATTACATCCATCTAAGCCCTCTACCTATATTAGAAAGAATTGAACCATACACCCCTCCTCTCCTCCCTCAGTTTTGGCCCCCCTTAATTTTTAAAACCTCCCAAAAACTTCACAACCCTCCCCTTCAAATGCTTCAATTATTCCTCGAAACTGATGGACTGATGGTATTCATGGTGAATCAATAATTGGCAAGGAGTGAGGGAGTGTAATGAATGGGCAAGATGAAACAGCATCCATGAAAGTGCGCACTGTTCTCGACTCTGTTTTGCCCCTCTTTTTTGGGTTCTTCAGCAACAGAACCGACGAAGGTTTTCAAGAAGGGAATGGGTAACGGTGAGAGGAGGAAGGTGAAGCAAGAAAGCATTATAGTTGAGGAAGAAGAATCGTCGCCATGTCCCGTGCTCTGTTCGAGTTTACTGGGCTAAAAAAAGAGGAAGAAGAAGACAAAGATAGGAGAGAGAAAGGATGGATGGTATGTCATGTGCATGGGGCATGCGGTTCAAGTGGGAGCAGCCTGAGGAGCATCTAGGCCTGGAACTGAAGCTAAAGGCCGACCCAGTGTGAGAGAAAGAAAGGGATTAAAAAGAAGACAAGGGGGGAACCGGCCTGTTCAATTGCCGAATTGGGCCAGGCCCAATCGCTAGGGAGAGGGCAGGGAAGAGAGGGCAAAGGGCTTGCCGTTTGGGCCTCGAGACTAGGCTGCTGGTTGGGTTGAGGCTCCTTCTTTGTTGTTTTCTTCAATCTAATCCAATCCTTGCACTTGTTGCTCATTTTTCCACTTTTATTTTCAATTCCTACAAAATAACAAAACAACATTAAAACTAATCTAATATTTTATTTTGAGCAATTATTAGATTAAAAAAGCTATAAAATATCGTAATTTCTAATTGAACAAATACCCCCCACACCTAAGTTTTGCTCGTTCTCGAGTAAAGCAAAACTAAAATTCTAGAAAAAGAAATAAAATTCTAACTCACTTTCGTAAGAAGCACGATTACATTTAGCATGTGCAACAAGCCCTTTAAACCTCTAGGTTACACCTAATGGATGAGTAAGGTCTTATGAGGGTCTGCAGAAGATATACCCACAAAATCTATAAAAGAACTAAATCGAAAAAGCAAAATAGAGACAAAAACAGAAAAACAGTTTGGATTTACAAACATAAACATACAAAGGAGAACATGTGCAAATTCTAGCTAACCAAATCACCCATGTACCAAAGATATTCGCCTGTATATAAATATAATGTACTGATCAAGGCTCTCTACCCCATGAATGACCCCAAGGCACTAACATTTCACCCCATTGCTCATCAAGACTTTGAATCCATCACAGTGCTCGTGTGTAAGTTCATCATTATTCTAGGACTTAGGTTTACCAGAATCAAACTCAATCCTACTTAACTGGCACAAACTTTATTATTAACTTATTTAACATAGGAAGCAAGCTTTCCCAGTAGCAATATTACCTTAAAGGGTAACACCTAGTAGCACGTGCCTCAAAGGATAATGCCTAGTAGCACATGCCTCAGAGGGTTACTTGTCATTCCAAATTTTCTTTCATTCTTTTTTTCATCAATTTTATATTTTTGTTCTTTTTTCTTTTTTTCTTTTTGGAATGGAAACAAAAACCAAAGTAATCGTATCAAAGACAAGTAGGAAAGCTAATCATGGAAGACTAAGACCTTCAGACAATGATGATGATATCAATAAGGATATAGCCTCTAAAAATCCGTACAAATAGAGGCGTATGGAGCATCAACCACTTTGTATCAAAAACAACATTGCCACTCACATCAAATCCTAATAAAGTACGAAGAAGCTTGTCAAATACAGAAGACCAACTCTCAATAAAATTAAGACAATGAACATATAAGAAATAGTACCAAATAGAGTACATCCACCACAATAATGCAGCACAAGTGAGGGCCCTCTTTAATTTGTCAAACTATTGGGCCCAATCAGAAAATAGATAGACGTCAGCCTATAAATGTGATCGTCATCAGAAATGAGCAGTCTAGGCAAATTAGTGAGCCCTAAATCTACAAGTCCTTTAAGTTCAATATACATATGAGTCTGGTCTAAATCAAAATGCTCAAACAATGGCCTCAAACTCAACAAAGTTAAAACTTGTGAGATCCAAAAAGAAGTTAGTTTGGATGGGGTCAAAATAAAAAGATTTATACTCAACACACAGATCCACATTCAAAGTCACATTGACATCAAGCCTACATAAAAAAGATTCATATCCTATAGAAAGAATATCATCATTAAATTACAATTTAGCGGGCTCAATGACTTCCATATATGGGTCCTATAAAATATCCTGTGAATCATCTAAATCACGATGCTCAACTTCAGGAATGATGCTCATATCTAACTCACAATTTCTCGCAGATTCTTCCCCCTCCTCAAACTCAAAAGATTCATAAAAAGGAGTGGGTGGGTCAGCAGAGACAAGGACGTCCTCAATGATGTCATTAGGTGAGTTGATGTGGGGGGCAAGGTGAGATGATAGAGAATTAGGGAAGTCCTCCTCTTACTCTACGCTAAGCAAAGGCATGCCATTATGCAAGTCAGGCCGAGCAAGATAAGAGGGATCAAAATCATCATAAAGACTAACATCAGATTTAGGAGATCCTAAACTAGAGTCAGGCTCACTATAATTCTCCCTACTATGATTAAACCAGTGAAAAAATTCAGTAATTCTCTCTTTTATGGTCTCTATCATTCTATCAGTCATATCATCAATAATCTTTTCAACATTTGCATAGGTAGCATCCACATAAGCATGATAAGGGCAATTATGAGCAGTGTGTCTTTTCAACACTTGCACCGGTAGCATCCACATAGTCTCTATCATTCTATTAGTCATATCATTAATCGTCTTTTCAATAGAACCGACGAAGGTCATGAAGAAGGGAATGGGTAACGGGTGAGAGGAGGAAGGCGAAGCAACAAAGCATTATAGTTGAGGAAGAAGAACCGTCGCCATGTCCCGTGCTCTGTTCAAATTTGTTGGGCTAAAAAAAAGGAAGAAGACAAAAAAAGAAGGAAGAGAGGGCAAAGGGCTCGCCGTTTGGACCTTGAGACTGGGTTGCTGGTTGAGTTGAGGCTTCTTCTTTGCTGTTTTCTTCAATCTGATCCAACCCTTGCACTTGTTGCTTATTTTTCCACTTTTATTTTCAATTCCTACAAAATAAACAAAATAACATTAAAATCCTAATTTAATAATTCATTTTGAGCAATTATTAGACGATAAAAGGGTATAAAATATCATAATTTCTGATTGAACACTTTGAATGTTGGTAATTTATTTTTAAAAAAAAACTCCATACCGTAACCCATCCCCAACTATGCAATGCATCTATTTGTGTTGCTCATTTACTATGCCGATACATAAAGTCACGTGACTCACGACTCACAAACCTAA
>NCQV01051217.1:0-10646 GCA_002740545.1 Lophocereus schottii | reverse complement strand
ATGAAAATAAATACATTTGCTAACTATGTGTTCCTACAATGATTTTTTTTGCACAGAGTCAAGGCCTAAACTATCATTTCCTCCCCTTTTGTGCATAATCATACTCAGTGACATTTCATTAAAAGTCCTAGGTACGTTCACTATTTGTATCTTTAGAAATTAGCATGTATTTATCAAAATTATAATATTTTAGTAAGTACATCAATGAATTAGTTTATTCAATGGTTTATCATATAATTAGTGATCCCACCAGTTATGAGTTATAGGGCATTGCCCTTTAATTACCCGTGTGGCTTCATACCAGGTCCTTCGATGGGATTTGTAGGTGTACACCTATCTTCAGATCATAACAGTTATTAGTGGTTCACTATCAGATAATAATTAACAATGTAGTTTTAAATTCATCTCATTCCCTATTTTAAATTAAAATAAATTGCAATACGAGCCTAACCAGTTTTTTAGTGACCATTTAACAATACAGAAATGCGTGTACTGAGCTTCAGGTCAGAGTTTGAAATGTTTTCATGTTTTGTTTTAGGGAAATGCTTAGTGAACCGCCCTCTGGCTGGCAGGCCAACAGGAGAAGATTAGTGAGCAGGAAAGTCTGGAAGGAATAGTGGTGTTTTAGTGTTGAAATATTTTGAGCACTATATTGTGAGATACTTTGATGTTAGAACTATATACTCTACTAAGAGTTACTATATTTTGGTGTAAACTTTGGGATCGTTAGTTACTATTGATATTAGGTTGATAGTTTGCCTTTACAAATGCCGAGTGGTGGTAATGATCAGCTTAGTGATATTTAATTATTTTAAATTCAAGCCTTGTCCTTTTTAGACGGCAGTAACACCCTGATCATTAGGGATATCACTATTAAATGATGACGTTAATTGATGAGAATGCAAACACTGAATTATGTATATTTAGGGTGTTACATCATTCATAAAAACCCAAATTTTACCACACTTTAGGCTTGGATTTGGAGAGAAGGGGGTAGTGGGAAGTGATGTTAGTAGTGGATGGTGGTGCTGGATGCAAAGGGGAGGCAGTAGTAGCTGGGGAGGGTGGCTGGAGGTGGCAGCAGTAGCAGCACGACAGCATTAAGGGAGGGAGAACCCTGGGTGAAGGAGAAAGAACAAGAAGAGAAAATGATTTTTCCTTTGGCTAAATTTTGGGTGATCATTTAGGTGATATCCTCCCAAAACTAGCTTTACTAATTATAATTAAGCAATAATAATGGTAGTTAGCTTAATTTACTTGCATCAACTTTTTGGACCACTAATTGGGCTCAAATGAATTAGGCTCGGAAAGATAGCACTCCATTGCGATACAATTTTTGTGCAGCTCAAAATTAATTTTTGTGTATTTATGCGAAATAATTTATTTCTTGATCATATTTATCGGGACCCACTATCGATTCACCCAAAATTTGTATGATAATTAAAACTCGAATTCTAGGGTGGGATGTAAAATGATTTTTTCCTAACAGGAATGATTAAATACAGTCAATAAATGCAGGAAGATTAATAACATGACTTAATAAATAAATAAACATGATTTGAGGTCAGACTATTACAGTCTTCCTCCCTTAAAGAGTTTCGTCATTAAAACTTATGAACTTTCTTAAAAAATACAAGATTACCTCAAATAGGTGTGGGTATTTGGCTTTCATTTCTTCCTTGATTTCTCAAGTGGCTTCTAAGGAGGTATGATCTGTCCAAAGTACTTTGACTAAAAGTGCGTCTCTGTTGCGTATCTGCTTAATCCTGCAATCTAGTATCTAGAGTGAACGCTCTTCATACACTAGATCCTCAGTGACTTCAATAGGCTCAGTTACGACAGCATCGTTAGGATCTCGAGTGTAATTCCTGAGCTGTGAGATATAGAACACGTTATGTACATGTTCGAGTTCTATAGGCAGATCCAGTCAATAAGCTAGGATTCAACTTTTTAATAATTTCATATGGTCTAATATATCTTGGGCTCAATTTCCCTCGCACTCTAAACCTCCTTATACCCTTAGTTGACAAAACATTCGGAAAAACCTTATCACTTATGTGAGACTCTAGAGGCCTCCTTCTTTTGTTAACATAGCTTTTCTGTTAGCTCTGGGCAACCCAAATATCCTCCCAAATCTTCCTTATTGTTTTAGTAGTTTCTTGGATCAGTTCTGGGCCCAAGGTCAATGCCTCATCTAAGTCACTCTAGCATAAAAGTGTTCTACATTTTCTTTCATATAGAGCCTCAAACGAGGCCATTTTAATGGTGGACTGGTGACTATTATTGCAAGAAAATTTTAGCAATGGTAAGTCGTTTTCCTATTTCCCTTAGAACTCCAGTATACAAGCTCTTAACATGTCTTCTAGAATTTGATTCACTTTTATAGTTTGCCTATCTATCTTATCATGATAAGAGCTGCTAAAAGTTAATTTGGTTTTAAAGGCCTTTAGAAGCGCTTGCCAAAAACGGACTTAAAATCTCTTATCTCTATCTGACACCATGTCTATTGGAATTCCATGCAATCAAATTGTCTTCTTAACATATAGCTGAGTAGTCTCTCAACTCTCTAAGTGTCCTAAATTAGCAGAAAATACACTGATTTAGTGAGTCAATCAACTATCCCCCATATGGAATTCTTATTTGAAGGAGAAAGAGGTAATCCCATGATGAAGTCCATTGAGAATGGCTCCCACTATCAAAGTGGGAATTTCTAAAGATCACAGTTCACCCACGGGATATTGATGCTCAGGTGTAACCTTTTGGCAATTCAAATACTTGTTTACATACTCTGCGATCTCTTTCTTCATATTATTCCACCAAAAGTATTACCTTAGGTCTCTAAACATCTTGGTGCCTCCTAGATGCACCAAGTATCGAGTGTTGTGAGCGCCTCTTCCTTAACTCCCCATTTTTTAGCACACACAGGCAATTCTGAGGTCGCAAGGCCCCATCTTCATTTACAACAAATCCAGGCGACCTCCTTCTCTTAAGATCTTGTTTTATTCTTTGGAGTTCAGGGTCATTTTCCTGGTTTACTTAAATTCCCTCCACTATGGAGGGTTATAAGGTAAGTGCGGACAATTGAAGACTTGCTTACCCATGTGGCACTAATTGAACACCGAAGTCCTTAAGCTCTCTAAAGAGGTTAAACTGAGTAATCACTCTAGTGTTCAAGCTATGTTGTGCCTTCCTACATAGGGCATCTGCCAGAACATTTGCCTTCCTTAGGTGATATTAGATCCGCATATCATAATCTTTAAGCAATTCTGGCCAATGCCTTTGTCTCAAATTGAGCTCCCTCTGAGTGAAGGCAAGTTTTGATGATCAATATCGATCTTACAAGGTATTCCATATAGGTAATATCTTCAAATTTTCAATGCAAAGACCGCAGCAGCTAGTTCTAGATCCTGGGTACGGTAATTTCTCTTATAATCCCTGAGCTATCGGGAGGCATAAGCTACCACTTTATGTTCTTGCATCAGAACACACCCTAACCTATAGGGACGGGAGTTATACCCAACCCCAAAAAACCGGACCTAAACCCATCCCATTTATAACAATTACGGGTACAAAATATTGAAAAAATGGGTATGAGGTGAGTACACTAAAAACAGGCGTAGGTATGGGTACGGGTTTGGGTATAGGCATCACCAGCCCCGTGCTCATACCCGCCCCATACCTAAATTTTTTTGGGAGTAAAATCAATTTTTGAGTAAAAGTTAGTAATTCGTTAAAAAAAGACCTAATCTTCAGCCAAGCCCCAACCATGCAATCCATCCATTTGTGTCGCTGATTTACTATGCCGACACATAAAGTCACGTGACTCATGACTCACAAACCTAAAATCCTAGCTCATTTCCTGTGTCCTTTGCTCCCTCATTTGCTGTGTCTCTCACTCCTTCATTCCAGTCATTTATAGAATGTCGTTTTGTTCATAAGCTAATTATGAGCTCTTACACTTAATCCAATGGATATTGTATTTTTTGAGAACAATCGGCCTAGTTGAATTTAGTTTCATGAATTTATTTAGCTGAAAGAAATTATCGTACCCGATGTGTATTATATTTTAATATTTATATATATCGAATAAAATCCAAAATAGCCGACATATCTGATGGGTATGGGTATGGAGATAGATATTTGAAAACCTGATGGGTTTGAGTGTGGTTCTAGGGATGACTTTTAAAAAAGGGTATGGGTACGGGTATAACTCTACCCGCCCACACCCATCCGTACCAACCCATTCTTTGATGCATCATTGTCGATAGTATACTTCTTACCTTTCACTCGTAGTGTTAGGATTACGGCGATAGTTAATCGGTGCCTTAATTCTTGGAATGCCTTTAAAAAGGGTGCCCACTTAAACTTAATAGCTTTCTTCAACAAATTGGTCAGGGGAGATGCTATCTTTGAAAAATCCTTCATAAACCTTCGCTAATAGCCAGCTAAGCCTAAGAAGTTTCTAATCTCTGTGGCATTGGTGGGCCTTAGCCACTCTGTAATTACTTTCACGTTATGGGGGTCAACCTTTAGGCCCCCCGAAACTACATGTCCTAAAAATACCACTTCTTCTAACCAAGACTCACACTTCTTTAATTTGCTATATAATTCGTGTCCCCTCAAGGTCTACAACGCTGTCCTTAAATGAGCAGTGTGTTCTTCTTTGTCCTTGGAGTCTATCAAGATGTCATCTATAAATACCCCCATAAACTTGTCTAAATAGGGTCTGAAAACTCTATTCATAAGATCTATAAAGGTCACGGGGGCATTGGTTAAGCCAAAGGGCTTCATCGTGAATTCATAGTGACCATACTTGGTCCTAAATGTGATTTTGGAGATGTCTTCAAGTTTAATCCTAAGCTGATGGTACCTAAACCTCAAATCAATCTTGAAAAAGACTTTTGCTCCATGTAGTTGATTAATAAATCATCTATTCAGGGCAAAGGGTATTTGTTTTTTATGGTGATCTTGTTTAGCTTTCTATAATCAATGCACAACCTGAAGGCTTCACCATTTTTCTTTACACATAAAATGGGACTCTATGGTGGCACACTTAGTCGTAAATCCTTTTTGTAATATGTCATCTAACTGAATCTTCAATTGTCTAAGCTTTATTAGGGCCATATGATATAGGGATTTGGAGATAGGTTGGGTACTAGGGGCTAATTCAATCTTAAAATCAATTTCTCTTTGAGGGGGCAGTCATGATAACTCTTTAGGAATTTCTTTTGCTTTTTCTTCCTTTTCTTAAGTGTCAATGGCATAAAGCCAATACCCAATGCATCCTTGACATAATAGCCTACCTGCTTTCATAACAAAAATTAAGGGACATGGTTTTTCTTCTCTTTGCCCATAAAACATACTTCTCTCTCTTCTTCATCCCTCAAAGTAACGTTAAGGTCTTTCCAATCAATCTTAATCCCACACGTATGCAATTAGTTTAGCTCCAGAATGATATCAAAGTCTAACAAATCAAATTGAATCAAGTCCCCAAGAAATATGATCAATAGTAAGAGGGACAAGTGTAGCTTCCTTCTTACTCATCATATACGCCCTTCCTACCATTACAGGCCTTGGAGGTAGGGGCCCTTGGCGAGGTGCTGCCAAGGATTTTATTGTGCCCTTGTCTACAACTTTTAGTCTTTAGGGATAAGCAATAATAAGATACTTCAGGCTACTATATCACATACATTTATTAGTTCCCACACAACGTTCAGGAGTGGTGTGGTTGGTTCTTCCACATTTCCTATAGGGCTCCGAGTGGACCTACAGAATGACTCTCAAGAGGAGCAGGAGTAGGCTTCTTCTGGTTTACACTCTTGCTTGGAGCTCCCCGCTCGATCCCCTTCCTCTTTTGATTGATCAGGTTCAAGGCCCTCAACTCAGTCTTCACTCATTCCACTTCAACTGCTCGCTCATAAAACTCTTGATAGGTATGGATTGGTTGACCAGCTAACTTATTGTAGATATAGGAAGCTAAATCCTCTTCAAATCTCCCCATCTTCAGTCTTTTAGATGATATAAACTCAGGAACAAACTTGGATAGTTCCATAAACTTACTAGCATACTGTATTACCGTCATAATACTACTCATCCTTAATTCCATAAATTCTTTTTCCTTCTTCCATTGAACCATAACTGGGTAAAATTTGGCTTTTAATTCTTCTAGAAATTTATTCCAAATGAATTCAGGCCCTAACAGCCTATCCTTCACAGTGTTCTACTCAATGTTTGCTACCCCAGTTAGGTAAAATGTCCCAATGTTCACTTTTTTCTCATCTGGAACCTCTACTATATTGAAAATTTTCTCCACCCCTCTAATCCATTCCTTTAGCTCCACTAGGTCATACTTTCCATTATAGACTTTAGTATTGCATTGCGCTACCCTATCTACTAGCTTATCATCTTTAGAAGGGATTCCAGAAGTTGCTGGGAAAATTTGTTTCATCAATTCGCAGACCAAGGTCAGCCAATAGTTAGGGTTCTCAATATTGCTAAACTTAAGGTGGGATCGAGGGCATTCCACTAAAGTTTGATGGCATATTACACAAAGCTTGGTCACCTGACCCTTGACTATGATCTGAGTTATCTCCTATGTAGGTCTCCGCATTGTTTTATACTGACTCAGACATTCTGATTATACATTAAAAAGAGTAATTGAATTACTTAACTACAACCAATATATAAGATAAGCATACACAACATAGACAAACTAACATTGCCCAAATATTATTAAAACATATACCAAAGCTTCATTATAACATTGCCATAACTATTTATCTACATACATATAAATGGTTTAACAAAAGAATATCATATCCAACTGCCTAACTTGGGCCAGACCTTACTACTAACTCTTAACTAAAACACTACCTGACCCTACTAAACTAAGTCCACCACATGCCTAAAACGAATGAGGGACTAGTTAATACAGCCATAAGGATCTATCTAACTATCTACAATGCCATAACATGCATAAAATTGATCTATCTAACCAACCGTACTATATGCATGTGGGACTCAAAATGTAACCTAGCTGAGGCATCAGCCCCTAAATCAACCTAATGATCCCCAAATGGATCGTAGTCTAGGTCAAACTCGTCACCAGGCTCCTCACCCAAGTTAAAGTTGCTATCGGGCGCACCCAACTTTACATCCTCGACATCATGATCAGGCTGATGCTCCCCCAAATCTAGGTCCTCCTGTGGATCCTCCTCAGGGTCCTCCATAAGCTCGTCATCAAAGCTAAGCTCCACTAACTCTGGTGTACTAGGGAGATCCACAACCATGTGAACCTCCCCTAATTCATCAGGCAGAGGGATCCCTCTTTAAATCCCGATGACACTGGGTTGTCGGGTAGCTAAGAAGCGCTCGATGTAGGTAGTGATAGTGGTCCTTGAGCAGGTGCAGGTGGTGTAGGTGAGAGAGGTGCAAAATATGTACTACAGAGTCTCCATAGTAACCCCCCTCTGCTCAAACTCTTCTCTGAGTAACAACTCAATGGTCCGTTCTACCCTGGGGCTCCGGTGGTCATAAAGTCATGATATCAGGTACTAAACTCAACCCAACTAACAAGTGTAGGTAAGGAGAACAACAGCCTACGTGTACGAACCATAATGCTATGAGACTTAGAAAAGAGGTCTTGCATGTGGGGTACCATACTAGCATGTAGCAAGAATATGTGAGAGGCAACCAAAGTACCCGACATCATATTTACCGCATGTATCCATCTAACAAAGAAAAACATAGAACAAGAACAAGTGAAAATTAAGCAGATATTTCTATTATCATGAATATCTAACAAATAATAACAACCCTCTCTAACCAACCTTCTCACCCTCCTTTCTCCACTCTACATATTCCATAACCTATTAGGGAAAATCAAATCTGGCTCTGATACAAAAACTATAACACCCCCAATGTGTCTACCTCACTGTTTGTATACTCCTTAATCATTCCCTTAATTAGAACTAATTAACCCTATGGTTAGGGCGTTACTACCATCCAGAAGTAGAAGGCTTTAAGTATGTGCACGAGATATAACATAGTTTAGCATAGATTACAACCATACACATTCAAATATTATCAAAACCATACACAAACAGCTTCTAACTACCGTAAGGTTTATACACCATAATAGAGCAATTCTTCATAAAGTTTACAACTACATCAACTAAAGATCTCAAAATACAGCTTCCTAAAATATTCATGAACTAACATCACTACTGATCCATCCAGATTTCCTTAATCACTTACATTCTACAGCGGGTTGATTAGCATGAGCACGATTCACTGAGCATTTGCGTGAAGCAAAACATGACAAACATTTGAAATTGAGCCGAAGCTGAACACATGCATTCTTGTATTGTTAAATGATCACCGAAAAATTAGTTGACCATTCGCTTTGCAATTTATTTTGATTTAAAATAGTGAATAAAATGAACATAAAATTGTATTGCTAGTTATTATCTGGTAGTAAACCCCTGTAGATAACTGTTATGATCTATAGATAGGTGTACACATGCCAAGCTGAACGAGAGACCTGGCCTGAGGCCGCACGATAACTAGAGGGTGAGTGCCCTATAATGATAACTGACGAGATCAATTAAGTGATAAATCATTGAATAAACTGATTCATTAATATACTTGCCAAAGACATTATAACTTTGATGAATACATTCTGATTTATAAAGATACAGGCAATGGACGTACCTGAGGTTTTTAAAATGCAATCTCACTTCACAATGTTTATGCACAATGCTGAAAAATAGACTAGGCCCCGATTCTTCTTCAGAGATGTAATTATAGTTATTTGTAGTTAATAAACAACACTTACTGTTATAATTTATTACTTTAATAAAAATTTATTAATTAAATTGCATCTATAACTCAGCAATTCAACATAAGATAAGTTACATAAGGTGGTTCTAAAACTAAATAAATTAAGGTAATTTAACTCGAGATAAATAATTTGGAGTACAATAGACCACAATAAAATAATGGAGGTTATAAAGGAAAGACTTTGATGGTTATAAATAGAATATGGATTTTTGATATTTCTGAAATGGATAATAAGGTTTTAAGACCAAGACGGGTGTAGTAAAGTTCAGAATAGCTTTAGTCACACTAACGTAACTTGATAACCACTGTTCTTGAGTCACTACTCTCCCTACTTCTCTGATTTCATTTATGTGTCCACTTAATTTAGTTTTCCAAATCAAGTAATTTTCTAAGCACAATCAAAGTTGTTAAACTTAACGACACTAATAATCATCCAAAACTCTTAATAATACTTATAATTTTTCATGGTTTCTTTCTTCTCTCATAAATCATGTCCATTAACCTTTGCTTCCTTCTTAGCCTTACCTTATTTCAGCCAAAACACTCAAAAATTACTTCATGGTCAACCTTACATATTTTTCAATACTTTTCTTCACATAATCACTCAAAATGCTCCTATAAACTCACCTACTTGATTATTAATCCAAACAACCTTTTCTTGGTCACTTATGGGATTTTTCATAATCCACTAATTTTGAAAAAAATTCACACAACATCATTTTTCATGCACATAACAAATTCAACCTCCAAATTTCATCTAATTCAATCCAAGTAAACATACTTGATTCAAAAATCAACCATACTCATGCATGATTAAGAAACCCTAGGTTATGTCCAATTCAAATTTTCATCCAAAAATCATCATCCATAACACTTAATTAACTCTTTATACCAAAGATCACAAAATTAAATCTAAAAAGCCAACATTCATCATTTGCAACATCAAGCTTGCATGATCATGTATGATCCTAATTCTTAATGCTTCCAAACTCACCCACACATAATAAAACACCGAAGTAACACTCATTTTTACCAATATAACACGATCCATCACCAAATCATTCATAAAAAATCCAAATTAAATAAGAAAAGAGTTAGGACTTTATCTCACTTTAGGTTTGAATTTAGAAAGGAAGGTAGTGGGAGGTGATGCTAGTGGTGGCTGGTGGTGCTGGGAGCAGAGGGGAGGTGGCAGCAAGTGGGGAGGGTGGCCAACAATAGCTGGAGGTGGTCGCAGCCACGACAGGGCAGCAGTAGGGGAGGGGGTCGTGGGTGAAGGAGAAAGAAGAAGACGAGAAAATGATGATTGCTTTGGCTAGATTTTTGGTGATCATTTAGGTGATAAATATCCTCCCAAAAGTAGCTTTTTACTAATTATAATTAGGCATAAATAATGGTAATTAGCTTAATTCACTTGCACAAACTTTTTAGACCACTTATTGAGCTCAAATGAATTAGGCTCGGAAAAATAGCACTCCATTGTGATAAATTTTTACGTAACCTCAAATTTTTGTGCTGTTATAAAAAAAAAATTAGTCACTTAATCATATTTACCGGGGTCTACTATCGATTCACCCGAAATGTTTACAATAATTAAAACTTGAATTGCAAAATGTTGCCCAAAATGAATTTTTCCCAACTAGAATTGTAACGCCCCAAATGTACATGAGTCATTGCCTACATTTAGCTCCTTGCATTTACCTGCTCTCAAGGATCACAATAAAATATAATAACTCAATGATCGGGACGTTACTGCCGTCTACGAAAGACAAGGCTTACGTTATGCATGAAAACTTGCCATAAAC